>QPMI01000649.1:0-140869 GCA_004431415.1 Cyanophora paradoxa
GTAGCTTGAAGGAAATGCGATTTCCAACATTTATTCTCAAAAGTATTGCTGGGATTCACAACAACTAGAACTGGCTTAGACTTGGATTCGAGACCAAGCATAAGGGAGTTATCCAGGAAAAAGGCTTTCGCCTCCTCTGGGTTGTTAGGGCTTCTTCAGCGAAAGTCTTTGAAGAGTGGAAGTGATATCCATTATATTCTCTTTTATTATACTGCAACATAAAAAATCTACCAATGATCCTTAATTTATGCGAAGTTTGTAATAACTGGATAGGAAGGGTGAAGCTGTGACATTCGCATCTTAAAGTATTCATAAACTGGGTCCCAGCTGGCTCATCACCATAGCGAATTTCAAAGGTAAGATGAACAGGTTGACCCTCAAAATCAATTGGTTCATTAACAGCATTACAATATCAACCGAGAAAGTGGATAATCCAACCTTTTTTTATAGTATTTGTAAAGTGGATGAGCCTCTGTTGAATTGTAAACAACATGCTCACCATAATCTTTGTCAGGACCACTATTTTATGAAGTAACCAGTCAGAAGACCATCCCCACATTGCACCAGATCACCCAGCTCCTTTACTCTCACAAACAAAACACTGTCCCTGGTCTTCTCAGGCTCAAAAGAAGATATAATGCCATTCACTCGACATCAGTAAAGATTCCATCAGTGAGAGCATCATAAACTTGGGATTTGATTGGGAATTCCCATATCTTCCAGGATCAAGACCAAGCAGTCTAGCTGAACTCAATAGCTTTTGGATTGTTTGTTGGCTTGGGTTTACAGCAAGTGAGAAAGCCAGGTAAAAAGGCACTGCCGAGTGGAATATAATTCGTTTCAGTGACTCATCCCATTTGCAGCGAATGGATGGTTGGGGAGTTCTGCCAATGAATTTTGAGTTGATTACATTCACCAGCTGTTGGTGGCTTTGGATGGGGGTCTCGCGATTTACCATGAATTGTTTCCATTGTTCAAAATCAGCAGCTGGGCGAGTTGTTGGAATTCCTGAGCTTCCAGCTCCTGGAGTTTGTTCCGAATAATAAATACTAAATGTGTTATCAACTGTGACATCTCCTGCTTTGGTTTCACCACTCACCATAGGGATGCTGTTATAAAATTCGGCTGAGACCAGTCTCACAGCCCTCACATTCTCATAACTACTGGGGAGTCTAGCCACAAAGCTTGATGTGGGACCATCACCAGAGATTGTATTAAATGAGCTAACCTCGATGTAATCCACAGGCATTCTTCTTTATCTATATTTATATATTAAAATGAACCGGCTCGTTAATATTGATAGCAGGGATAGAAGCCAAGGACAAAATGAAAACTCTTACAGGGTCACCCTCACAACTCCAGTAGAGAGACCAAGGAATGCAGGGTTCTATATGCAGAGATTCCAAACAGCATCTATAACAGTGTGGGAACTGATCATCTAACAGTTCAGTTTAATTACCAAGATGGTTCATATAACCAAGTGATCACACAACAAGTGTATCCCCTTCCCAGTGGCTACATCAATCAGGGTCATTTTGGGTAACACACCCTTATAATTATGGGCTGAACTATTCAAGCTTCCAAACCATTGCAGGCAAAACAGTAGCTTTTGAGTTCAAGATATTCTATAACCCAACTACCTATAAAGTGGAGTTTTACAGCAACCATGAGTTTCGTTTTATTGCAAGCAACCAGAGAATAGGAAGCTTTTGGGTGTGAGTTCTACTGAATACACCAATGGGTATTATAGCACTCCTCCTGTTGGTGGATCACCCTATCGACCTGAGAACCTGTTAAAGTATGATGGCAAACCTATTACACCTGATCACCCAGCATGGGAACCACCTTTTCAGGACCCAGACTCTCATCTAAGCCCTTGCAATATTATTTGACAGCAGAAAGATGTCTGATATGAATGCTGAGCAGTATCTATACATGCACATTAAAGAGCTTGCCCCTTTTGCCAGCAGACACAATATAATTCCGAAATCGCAACCACATAACCAGGGGCAATCCTTAGATTGCAATTGAGTAAGGATATAGGTGGCTATGTTTACCATAGTGGTGAACATGCAGAATTCATTCAGATAAATGACAGAAACCTGGTGATAAGGGAACTCACAGTTGAGTTTAAAGATTACTTTGGTGAACTGATTGATATGAATGGAATCGATAATTCTTTTCAGTTGGAGTTTATCGAATAAAGGCACCTGTAAAGTCAACTCTCATTGTGGGAGCATTCACATACACAAGGGGATAAATGCGAATATATTTAATTCTGAGAGAAAAACCTATGTAAAAAGCATCCTTGATGCTGAGAGGAAATCCACTCAATAGAGCCACATCACCTGAGTTGTGAGCATTGTTAATGTTCTCACAGACATATATTTTGTTTTGCCATCTGATCGAATAAAAGACCAGTTGATCCATCAGTGGATGTTGCCACATTGAAAGTCTTAATAAAAGCATTGGTGTCCCTGAACCATAGGCAATAACAGAGGAGAGTTCGAAAGTATATGGGAAAGCAACTTGAAGGTATTCAGTGGGGTTTCCCATATCTGCTCAGGAGCATAGGCTCCAGCTTCCCAGCCAAATGCTGAAGGTCTAGCCATGAAAGGCTCTTTACCTGTCACAGAGGATGAGGCAGTGAAGGCATCATCTGCAAGCTGATACAATTTGCATCCAAAGGAGGTGATGTAGTGAGAGTGGATGAGATGTAAGCCTTTGTAGGGTTCTTTAATTCATAGTTTGCTACTAGAATGCTGCAAAGCTTATTAATCATATCATTGTTTGCTGCTATGTATGTTTCAGTGAATGCTAGCATATCTGGGATCTTAGAAGTGTCATCAAGGGAGCTTACTATGTGATTTGGAAGTGGGACTGATAGCCTATAGTATCTACCATAATCTTGATCATAGTTGTAGGGTAACAACTCCTCCATCTTATCAAGGGCAGAAAGCTCACTTGCAGCCATGAGCATGTTAATCAATGGGCTTCCATCTGTTGAGGCAATCCATGAGAGAATTCCCCAGCTGTTCACAGTCTCATAAGCATAACCCACATAATCAGACTCTAAATGTGGGTCCACCTCACCACAAGAGATACTTATTACTATTATATCATCATCATCACTGTAAATCTTCTTTGCATGGCTGTAACCACACACACTGGGATTATTGTTTCCCGAAATGGCACCATCAATGAGACAGACAAATACTCCCCGATTGAAATCAACAATGCTTACAGGAGAGAAATATGTAGGAGCAGCAGAAGTAGCCCTAGCAGCAATCTTACAAGGCATAAAGTTGTAGTTGTTGTCATTTGTGATAAATATTGGTTTCATATTCTGAGTATCAAAGGATGTAATCACAATGTCCTTTAGGGAATCCTGTATTAGTGATTCACCAGTAACTGAATTAATTGCAGTCTCCAAGGGTCCCACATCATATTTTGTATTAAAAAGGGCATTTTCGATGATATTTCGAGGATTTGCGAAAATCAAGGGCAGTTGAGTTAGGTAAATATTGTGTAAATCGTTTGCTGTCAGTTTAGGTTCACCTGGTTTATCAGGATGCCTGATATTCAAACCTATTGCAATGATCCCACCAGTGGAAGTTCCACTTACAAGATCCACAAGATCGATTACTCTTCTGCCAGTTCGATTTTCGATTTCTTTTAGCAGCCTGGTTATGATAATGCCCCTTGCACCCCCGCCAGAAAGACTTAAAACGACCTTGAGAGGCATCTTTTACTTATCAGGAATTTTATAAATCCATATAGTAAAAGCCATGAGCTTCAATTACCCACCAAATCTAGAAACCATTCAAGATGATAATGCAAGCAGCACCAAGCATGTGAACTTTGATAATATTAAAGTAAAGGGTTCAGTTTCAATTGACCACAGCTCTGATAATTCATCAAAGACTCAATCAAGGGAGCATGCTTTATCTGTGAATCAAACCGATCCAGATAAGGAGGAAGTCAGTGTAGCTTTTAGCTTGGGTAATGTGAAAGCAAACCAAGTGGCAGAGATCAAAGCAACAAGAAGGAGACCTAGGAAACTAAAAACCAGTGGCACTCATCCAGATATACCTTCCAGGTTTGATAGTGGTCGTTTGGTTTTCAATGTTCAAGATGAGCAGGGCAAACAGAACACAGCTTTGCGAATTTACAATGAGGGCAGTACTGCAAAAGCTGAGGTCCCCCAAGTATTGCAAGTGGGTCCCATTGCCAACACAAATCAGGTCTCCTACACAAATGATGTATACCCCAAGGATATTACATATGACTTTGCGAGGAATGAGCCTTTTGGGTTTTTTACTCCAAAAGATGTCCATCAAAAAAAGCCATCAATTACAATCAACAGTAGCCCCAGTCAACCAGTAGCAATCCATTTACACCCTGATTTAGTCGAAATGGATAGGCACCTTTTGCCTTTGTATAGCAATGTGAAAGACCTTGGAATTCGAACCAGGCAATGGCGAAATATCCATGGCAGCAATGTGTATGCAAATGGGAGAAACTTGTGAGTGAGAAAACTCTAAGGGAAATAATCGAGCATTATGGTCCCAATGGACCAACAGTCCCATTCCCTATTCCATTTCCAAATGGACCTCCCGATTTAACACCAAAGAAACAGCCTGGAAGAGAATACACAGCAACTGAAGATGTAGCCTTTGGGCAGCATATTGTTAGTTGGGAGCAAGTTCGCAATAAACCTATAATTGAACCCAGAAAGCAAATAGATGAGCAGTATTTACCTCCTGAAGTCGATATATTAGAGCTTGATGAATATCAATTCGTTCCAGATGAGGAAGAATATTTACCAGATGGTTTTGACCCACAAGAATATGAATATGATCAGTTTGACCCCAATGAGGAGGAGATACTACCAGATGGCTTAGATCCTCAAGAGTTTGAGTATGAGCAGAACTATGAACCTGATGAGGAGTATTTACCAGATGGTCATGATCCACCAGCTGTTGACTATGAGCAACCTTATGAACCCCATGAGGAATTATTACCAGATGGATTTCGACCTGAGATCTGGGAGTTCTTTCCTGATTATGAACAAATTAATAATAAACCTGCAAAGTATCCCCCAGAGGATCACAATCATGATTGGGATGAGATCTTAGGCAAACCTCAAAAGTATCCACCAGAGGATCACAGGCATGATTGGGGAGAAATTGATGGGATACCTACTGAGTTCCCACCAAGCAAACATGAACATACTTGGGATGAGATCAATGACCAACCAGAATTCGCAAAGGTAGAGCCTCTTGATAACTTGGGGGTTTCTCTTTATCAGACTTGTAATGTCCCAGAAAGGATCTTTTTGAATGAACACTATGTTCATGTGAATGGGACACTTGCTAATTCAGCTATGAGAGGACCACTTCATATTAGGACATTACCAGGCTCTTATAATCCACCACCTGAACCAGGAGCAACCATACCAAATATCTTTGTGTCAAGCTACATGGAGGCTGACATTCCCACAGATACATTCAGAGTCCCAACAGACCCAGCAACCTACCAAAATTACAACTCTGCTATACAGGTTCATGTAGCAGATGTAAGCAGTTTAGATGGCTCAAGACCAATGATAGTATTCAGCAGAGATAAATATTCCTACATTCCCATAGTGGGAACTGCAAATGATAATTATGGGAGAGCAGAGCTTGCATGGATTAAAACCAACTATGGTGGGGTTCTGGAATCCAATCAGAGGATGGCTGCAAAAAACATACACAACGAAAATATTTCGAGAGTGGTCACAGAGGATTATTTAGAAGATCAAGGATATATTGATGAAGGTGAACTCACAAATATTCTTTCTCTTTTTGTGATCAAAAATGACACAAACCTTACAGTCACAAGTAACATTTACACCAGTAACCTTTATACAAGTAACATTTTCACAAGTAACCTGTGGGCAAGTAATATTTATGGAAGTAATCTAGAAGTCGACTATTTGACTGTGAATATTGAAGCGAATCTACCAAATCATCCTACATCCAATGTAGTTTTAGGTTGGATCGATACCCACACCCACACAAAAGATGAAATAACAGATTTTGCACATGAGCATTTATGGGAGCATATAACAGATCCACCATTAACCTTCCCACCCAGTCCCCATGAGCATTTATGGGAACATATCACGAATCCACCATTAACCTTTCCACCTGATCCACACAGTCATGATTATTCCCAGATCACCAACTGCAATCACAGACACCCTTGGAGTGAAATCGATCAACAACCAGTGTTTGCACAGTTGAATGCAATCGGAAATGTTTTTAATGGAGTCACACTTTACCAATCGAGTAATACACCTGAAAGATTGTATTTGAATAATCATTATGTTAGTCTCAATGGGACTTTTACAGGTCAAACAGGCACTCCAATGGAGGGAACTCTTGCAGTAAGATTACCCAGGGATCCAATCGTAAATGGAGTGTATAGTGGCGATTTCAATGTAGGAGTAAACGATACTTTCCCCAGTATCTATGTTACGAATTATCACCCAGGAGAAATAGGACAAGTAGCGGATTTTTCAGCAGCTATTCAAATTAACGTAACAGATCAAAGCGCATATGATGGAGCAAGACCTAAAATAGTATTCACAAGGGAGAAAGTTGTAAACTACCTTCCTGTAGCAGGACAACCCACAGATGATCATGGGAAATGTGAGATTGCATGGATAAAAACGACATCAGGTGGAGCCTTAGAAGTCAATCAGAGGATGGCAGCAAAAAACTTACACAATACAACCCTTTCAGGTGTGGTCACAGATGATTACCTAACCAATAAAGGGTATCTTACAACAGCAGATTTAAGCAGCTATGTAACAGAAAGTGAATTGGGAACGACTCTAAATAATTATACAACAGATGCAGAGTTAACAGCAGCTCTAGGAAATTATTTACCTCTTACAGGTGGGACAGTTAATGGAACTGTAAACGCTACTAGTCTACAAATTGGTGGAAACACAATTCCAAAAGGATATGATTTCGATCAATTAGATGTAGTATCAACAGATAGAAGCGCAAATAATTGGAATTTGAATTGGTCACCAAGAACAGGACAAACAGGATGTTATACAACACCACAAAATGATGAAGATTGTAGCGGTTGTTTTATGAGGTGGACTGTCCCCACAGGTATGAAATCATTTTATATTCAGCATATGCCTTGGTATAATGGCAGATATTTTGATATCTATGGTCAGACTCTCAATAACAATCAGCATTTCTTAAAACGTGTAAACGATTATCAAGGAATACAGTCAGTAAATCATGATGGGACAAATAATACTATCTTGTTTGTATCAATTAATTGCGAGTTTTACAAGTATATTTATGTTCAAGGTCGAAAAGGTCGCATTCATCTCACAGGAGTTTTTGGTTGGAGTAGGCAGAGGGCAACAGATAATGATGTTGGTATGATCTCTTGGGATAATGTATTTAGTAAACCTGATTTTGCAGGCACTTATGCAACAAAGGCAGAAGTCCCTAACGTTTTAGGTGATCTATTGACAGTGAACTCTGTGGACTGGCACAAATCAACAGATAATATTCCAAGGTTTTGGTTTGGTAGTGGTAATACAACATATATTCGAGGGTATGGGAATGGTGAAGGTGTTTCGATTGAATTTAGAAATTCAGGAGATACAGCCATTTTGAAGTCTTATGACAATGGTAACCTTTGGGTAAATAATACCATAACAGCATCTACAATAAATGCTACTACAAATCTCCAAATAAATGGGAATGCTGTTCCAAAGCTACACTCCAACGATGGATATGTTGCAGGGAGTTCTCCACACAATTATTCTGGAAGTTGGACATTTGGGTATGGCTCAGCTTGGGAACCCTATTTTAATTATGGTGGGCATGCATACAATAATGAAGTGGATGACCAAACCTCTTCCGCTTGGATTGAATACAATATACCCGATGGATTACACACAGGGTCAGCATTTCTGACTCATTTACCATGGGGCAACACACGAATTTTCGAGATTTGGGGAATTAATCGACAAGGCAATGCGATTTTCATAACAACTGTCAACAATTATCACCCTTATGCAGGGTCTGCAAATGATAACCATAGTGGTGTGAATAATGTCCCCATCTTCCTAGGAAACCGATTTGTAAGGATTCGAATTCAAGCAAGAATTGGAAGGGTTCACATTATGGGTATTAGTTTCATGAAAATATGGGTTGGGCATAGCTATGGTGGTCACACTGGTTATATTCATTGGAATAATGTGTACAGTAAGCCAAATATACCTACATCCTATCTATCATTAACAGATGTCACCAATTCGATTGGAAACATTACAGGTTTTGATACTTGGAGTGGACATGGTAGTTACAGTCTTTATTATGTTGGATCTTGGACAGGAGGTTGGGTTCCTTCTAACAGTAATCCCATTGATGGATTTTATAGCAACAATGTAGATGATCAAACAAGTTCAGATTATGCACAAATTGAAGTCCCAGCCAATATGAAAACATGTCATGTTCAGTATATGTGTTGGACGAATTGTAGATATTTCGATATTGGAGGTTATCGAAATGGGAGGTGGCACCACATTATGCGAGTTAATACATATCAAGCAGTTTCAAATAATGGAGATTCAGATTGGCATGATGGGTTAACATGGACTTCTTTCTTTTGTGATACATTTTCACATATTAGATTTGTTGCAAGGAAAGGGAGATGTCACATTGGAATGATTGGATGGACAAAAGAAAAAGGAAGAACAGCCCCAGCAAATGGTTTTATAAGTTGGGATAATGTATATAGTAAAGATGCTCGCACAACTTGGGCAACCGGAACTTGGATAACATCAGATGAAGGTAATGGGAGAGTTTTTTTCGGTTCATCATCAACTACATACATTAAAGGTTATGGTTACGAAATGATCCATTTTAGAGCAGGAAATGATATAACAATGCAAGCTTTTTATAATAATGGTGACGTTTACTTTTGGGGATGGCTTACACAAGGAAGTGATAGAAGATACAAAACCGACATTAAAAATATAACCGGCGCCCTTTCAGCAATTGAGAAATTACAGGGTGTGAGTTACAAAAAGATTGGTGATGGAAAACAGAAAGTAAACTTAGGTTTGATTGCGCAAGATGTCGAAAAAGTCATACCAGAAGTAGTAGGTAAAAATCACGAAAATTATTTGACCCTTGCATACACAGGTTTAATTCCGGTTCTCATTGAAGCAGTGAAGGAGTTATCCCAAAAATGCAAAGATTTAACACAAACCTGTGAGAATCTCCAAAGTCAAATAGACCAAATTAAAAATATCACAGTATTATAAATGGCGACCTATCCTCTTGGTGGAACCACCTATTCTACTGAGCCTGTTGCACTTTCTTTTGATACAATCACCCTTGTAAACGCATTACAAACAGTTGAAAAAACGATTCAGCAAACTAACAAGCTCTCACCAGTTGTAAATGAGTATAAAAACCTCTTGGTTAATGTCCTTGCTCAAGCTGCATATGGTGACCCTGTTGCTAAATACAATGAGTGTGATAACAACATTAAAGCAATGACGTCCAACCTGCAAGTTCTTTCAACTGTTTACCAATCCCTTGGATCGAATTTAATCACTTTGGCTTGATGGTAGTTTATTTTTCTTTCCTTCTTAGTAAAAGAAGCAATGGGTGAATATAATCGAGTTCAACTTCCAATATATTCCCTTGGATCCCCTGCAATGCATTTTCGCCAGCATGAAGTAAATGATGAGGTTCGTGGTTTAGAATCCACAGAGAGACCCAATTCCAATGGTAACTCCTTTGATAAAAATTCGATTATTCGAGTAAAAGAGCTGAGAGCTGATAAGAATTCAGGTGTGGTTAAAACAACTCGACTTCTTGTCACAAATGCTAACTTTTTCCAGCCTACAAATGGAGGTCCTGATGCTTACAGTGTTGATCTGAAAGCCCTAGATTTCGATAAGAATACTGCTGCTGTTACTGTGAGATCAGGAGGAGCATTTATTGGGGGTGGCTGCAGAGTTTCAGGTCAACTCTCATCCTCAATTTCGTATAATGATGTCCCAGATACTCTAGAGCAAAATGTGGAAGACCCCCAACGAATTCGATTATATACTCCTGTCGCACAGCAGCCATTAATTCAATTTTACATTGGATATACTGTTACTCTTGAAAACTCGGAATTAATTGAAGGAACCAAAAGAGTACTGAGAGGTCTTGCGATTCCATCTGCAATGCTTTCCCTTTGTAGAGCCAACAACAATCAAGTAGGTCATAAATACTATTTCAATGTTCAGGGATATAATCATTTCGGTTATGGCTACTGTGTTTATAATAATAATTTCACCTTTGACTTGTTTGTTACAGATATTGGGTTATATACTATAACTCTTATCGGTTTGAGAACAGATATAGCCGCTGTATCAGCTCTTAGAGGTGTAACTCCTGATACTCTTTCAGTTACAGGGTTTTACATGGAGCCAGATGTAATTGATGAGCCAACCCCATAAAAGATATATCCCTTTAATGTAAAATGGCTGAGCAACCCCCACTTGAACGAATTATTACACCACAGCTATCATTAGCTGCCCCAGCAAACCATGTTTTACAGCATGCTACCTTTGATGATGTAGAGGGTCTCCAATCCACAGAGGTCCAACCTACAATGAATACATTTGGTTCCACCCATAAACTGAGATTACAGGAACTCAGATGTGATAAAAATAATGGAATAGTTAAGACAACTAAGCTACTTGTCACAAATGCAAACTTTTCTGCTCATTATGGAGACCCAGATAGCTATGGAGATCCTCTGTCTACTTATTCTTTTGAATCTAGGTCGGGAGCTATTAACTGCAAATCGGGGGGAGCTTATATTGGTGATGGTCTTAGGGTTGGTGGGGCTGTTGGAGCGCCTTTATTTGTGAATGATCAACCCAATCCCATTGATCCCAACACAAGAATTCGAACCTATGTCCCCAGCATGAATGCCCCATACATTATAAAGATATTCCCCATTGTTGTAAATCAACAAACAGCAGTAGTTGACTCTCTTGTTGAGATTGGTGATCACTACAAGGTGGTTGTTGATATCCCACCAGATGTTTATGCTGTATGCCAAGTTGAAGGTGGAACTCCCAACTTTGCAGTTGTGATCACCCCATATGATAATTTCGGAATTGCTTATCATGGAGTCAATTTCGGTTTGGAAGACTATCAGTTTCTGGTGAGAGCCACCAAGTTTGGTATCTACAAGTGTGTGATGTTTGCAGAGAGAACCGATTTTATTGCAAAGCAGAATACCTATGCTGAGTACTATGGCACTAATCGATATTTCCCCATTTTTGGGCAGGATACTGCTCCATAAGAATATTGGTTATATATAGAGTATGGATAGTAAAACAAAAAAGTTTATTGATGCTGCTATGACAGTTCATGGTAAAGATAAATTCGATTACAGTGAGACACATTACATCAAAGCTCAAGAGAAAGTATCTGTTAGATGTTTGCAGTGTAATAAGGTGATCCTTACCTATCCCTTTAATCATGTGAAGGGATCAGGTTGCAGGGAATGCAACAAAAAGCATTCTCAGGCTTATAGGAAAAGGGCTTCTGCATCAATCACAGTAGAGTACAGGGATATTTGCATTAGGTTCGATTAGGTTTAATTAATTTTTCTAAGGTATTCTTAATGGAGACTAAATACAGAGGCTTTCATGTTATGCTTGATTACAAAGCTAAATCAGCTATTGCAACAGGACATGAGCATGTTAGCTTCCTAGGTAATTGGATTATGGGAACCCTTGAACAAGCTATATTGAGACAAGGTATTAGGATTGTTCATAAACACTGTGAAATATTTGATGGCAAAGTATCACCTCCTGGTTTTGCATTGGTTCTGCTATTAGATGAAAGCCATTGTACAGCTCATTGTTATTCCAATGAAGGCATGTTAGCAATTGATATATTCAGTTGTGGTAAAGAAGCTCAGCATAAAACACAAGCAGTTGCAGATGAGATCGATAAAACAATGAATTTCCTCACATTTGAGAAGACTGAGAGACATAAACATGATAGATTCCCGTTTTGATGGGTTTCTATAATGAATTTCTAAAGGATTCCTTTGTTTTCTAACAATAACATTGATAAGCTACTGTAACAAAAAGATATAATATATCCTTTCACTACAGTAGATTTATACAATGATTATTTTCCGGATTCCGGACATTTTTTACGATAGAATTCTATTGTAAGTAATTGGAATAATGTTCGATTTCATTACAGTAAAACTCAACACTCCCCAAGATTCCCCCTATTACCCTATTATTAAAGTGGACTCAAGGTTGACTCATATTAATCGTAAAAGTAGTAAAAGTATATGGATTTTGTTACGAATTCAATGCAAGGGTTGACTAAGTGGGTTGAGTTGACTCAAATTTCACAGGAAATATTTGGGACCAAAAGTTTTCTAAAAAGGATTTCAAAAAATGTGTCAACTCCCCCCACTTAGTCAACCCTGACCATAAACAGTAAGGATTTGAGCTAACATGTATCACAAAGTGAACATATTGAGTCCACTTAGAAGATCCACTTTTGAAATCCAAGTTGATTTTGCTTGAAATTTCAAAGTTGATCTAAAAGTGAGTCCACCCTGATTGATTATGGTAACAAAGTTGACTAAGTTGACTAAGTTGAGTCATATTAAGAAATTCAAGGAGACTAAGAGTTCAAAATGTTTATGAAAAGTGAGTCAACTTAGACCACTTATGATAACAAAGTTAAATATTTATTTGATTTAATCGGAAAAGAACATGATTTAATCGAATTTATTGATATAATTCCGATTAGATTCATTTAGGATTCAATTAAGATCAATCGAAGTTATTGATATAATTCCGATTAACTACAATTAAGATACAATATCGATTAATCGAGTTTATCGAGATAACATCGATTAAATTAATTGAAAATGCATGTAAAAATATGAAAATTCATGTGAAAATTCAAATAAATTAATCGATTTTATTGATATAACATCGAATCACACATATGAATATTCATATTTTAATCCTGAGGCGGAACGCCGAGGGATTAAAATATGAATATTCATATGTGTGGCCGCGAGCTCAGCCTCGAGCGCCTCCTCTCCTCTGGCTCCGCCTCCTTCATCATCGACAAGGTAAAATTCTAGAATATCTAATTAATATTCATCCAGAGACTCGAGATCGCGTCTCACGCCGCGAGTGCGCAGGTGTGGGATGCCACGCGGCGGCTGAGCCCGGTTGCTAGGCTGGCCGAGGACGGGCCCCACTCCCCCGAGCTGCGGGCGGCCTCGCCGCCGGCTGCGGCGCCGGCGCCGGCCAGGCTCTCGGCGTTCGCCTTCCTGCGCACCGTGGCGAGGGCGAAGCGGAGCGCCAGCCCCGGGCCGGCGCTCAACGCGGCGCCCAAGGCCGGCGAGGCGGCGGGCGAGGCCGAGGCGGCGGGCGCCTGGATCGACTTCCCCGCGTACGAGGCCTTCCACCACGCCCTCCACCGCTCCATCTCCAGCCCCGCCTTCCCCTGGAACCTCCAGGTAATTGCATAATTAACTAAAGAGCATGCCAAATTTATGCGACCCAGGCCTCGGCTTAATTTTGTGCCGGCAGGAGGCGGGGCGGCTGGCGCAGGCGAACTGGGGCGTCGACTCGCGCGGCTCGGAGCGGATGTCGCGGCAGGCCTTCGACACCGCCATGCACAACATCGCCAAGGTGCCCCCGGCTTCTGTGCTATAAATAAACGTGGAGCGCGGCTAACGCGGCCCGGGTGCGGTGCGGCAGGCGTGGGCGGCGGACGTGGAGCGGCGGGACGTGGCAGTGGGGGTGCTCCTGCTGGCCGCCGACGCGGGGCTCCCCGCCTCCGCCCCCGCGCCCCTCGAGATCCTCTTCCTCGCCAGCTTCGCCGCGGTGCGACAGCGAGCGACCGGTTTTCATTTCATTTGGCGATGGACGCTCGATCGCTGACGCTGCGCCGACGCAGACGGTCGTGGCGGCGGGCGAGGCGGACTCGATCGCGATCGCTAAGCCGAAGGCGGGGCCCGAGCTGCAGCTCGGCCCGGCGCTCGCGCAGCTCAGCGGCCTGCGACGGCCCTCCGCATCCCCCTCCTCCTCCCCGTCCCCCTCGCCCCGCGGCCGGCCGGGGGCGCTGCTGCGGCCCTGGTTCGAGGTCGGGCTCGGGTGCTGCCAGCCGCGCGGCGTCATGAAGCTCCTCGAGGCGCACATCGCCAGCCGCCGCCCCCCCGGGGCCGCCGCCGGCCCCAAGGCGACCCGCCCCGCCCCCGTCCACTCGTGCCCGGAGCTTACCTCCGGCGCCCGCTCGGCCAGCGCGCCGGCCGGGGCCAGCTGCAGCCCGAAGGCGGAGGGCAGGGAGGCGGCGCTGGGGCTGTGCGGGACGGCGGCGCTGATGCGGCGCGCCCTCCACAACCGAATGGCCACCCTCCTCGAGCAGCGCCGCTGCTCCTCCGGCTCCTCCCCGCTCGACTACTAGTATTTCGACTAGTTCGAAGTTCGCACCCCAGCGAACTGTAATTGCTCAAGCTTGATTCAGTGTTCGCGCGCGCAGCAACAGTTACAGACACAGACCTAGAATTATCGTAGGTAGATTAATTATAAGAGCACGATGTTCAACAGTGCTAGCTAGTTTCAGGCATGTCCCATGCTGATACAGGACGCAGGGTCAGCCGGTTTCCAATTTGTTTCTCAGGACTGGATGTAGTCATGAGCAGTGCAATCGCTTTTTCCTCGTTTTCTCTCGACATGTCCATCGTACATAGGTTTCAGATCATTGTCACTGTAATATTGAACTTCGGAAAGCACCAATAAGGGGGAGCTCGAGTAAAATCGTAACTAGAAGGTAAGCCAAGCTAAAGCTTTGAGCTCGAGCTTATTTATATATAATCTTCTAAATTCGAACCGGCGTCGACGTCGGCGAACGCGAATGCGATATCGAAAACTTCCTCGGCCTCGAGATTCAATGATTCCAGCCGCGCCCCGCGGGCTGCAAGTGGCGCGGCGCCAGCGGAGTCCACTCACGCTCACGATCAGGTATATATATTTATACGTATACGTATATATCGATCGCGATCGGGTCGCTCGCATGCAGTGCATATGAGCCTCGCCGAGTCGAGCTCGCGTCGCAAGCTACTAGGCTACTAGTACCGTAGTACGCGATTGCAATATTTTAATTGCTGGTTGCAAAATTGAACACGGAGTTCGACGGTCACTGGCACTCGCCGAGTCGGCGCCGGCCGGCGCCGGCTAATTTTAAATGATCCTACTAGTACATATGACTCTGATATGAGCCTATTGCCGGCGCCATGGCCAATTGCAACTTGCCGCAGTGCGGCAAGTTCAACGGTTGAAGAGCTGTTAACTTAGTAATGTTATATATACGCAGCCTAACGTTAACGTATCATAGTACTAGTAGTATAACGTAGGTGCCGGCGTCGTGCCGCCGCTGCCGCGGTGCCACCGTTGCCACGGCGGCAAAGCTTCGAATTCAACCGTGCACCATGGCACGCGTACGTGCTTGCAAATTGCAATTGTCGATAATGTCAACTTGGCCAAGTTGGCAACTTTAATTTGTCAAGTTATCAAGTTGGGTTGGCAATGTCAACTCATTGTCGATGGCCTTCGCGGTTCGTCACTGGTCAGCACAGGCCGAAAAACTTTGAAGCTTGCACCGGAGTGGTCGGCGCCTGTCACTGGGGGCGGCGGCCGCGGGGCCGCAACAGTCAACAAACTTACTCCGAACTCGGGAACTTGAACCGGTTTTTCGGCAATCAAATTTCAACTTGGCAAGTTATATAATTAACCGGCGAAACGTTTGTTCTGTTAGGCCGACTCTCGGCGAACGTTAACCGTTTTGAACGCTCAGCGGCCGGGCTTACGTACCGTATATAACGGTATATTATCGATACTATGATATCGTAGTCAGATTCGTAGAGCCTGCAGCCTGGAGATCGGGGTCTATGACCGTCTATCACCGTCTAGGCAGAGTCATTGCAGACTATGCCGCAGTGCGCTAGCGGCCGCCGGGCTAGCCTAGCCTAGTAGTACTACGGTATACGTAGCGCCTTGCAATTGTGCGGTGTTGTGCCTCCGTAGTAGAGTCCGTACGCGTGCGGTCTCTCGAGCCGGCGCCTCCATCTACTATAGTATAGCTGTAGCTCAGCGCTAGCTAGCAGGTCCGACGTCGACGGTCGGCGATCATCGGATCGCAATCCCGTCGACATCCGCCTCGATGGCCAGCACGGCGTCGAAGTCGACCAGCAGGCGCGTCGAGCTGCCCCGTATCGACACGGCCTTTGCGAGGGTCGCATCCACGTCGGCGTCGCCGTTCCCGGTGCGCTCGGCGCGGCGCCCGCGGCCGCTCACGTCGCACTGCCCGCCGCTCACAGCTCACCGGACCGCGCGTGCGCGTCTGTACATGTGCAGATGCCCCGCCCCCCGAGCTCGAGCGCGGCGATGCAGATGAGCATAACGCGGCCGCCCTCTCCCCTCGAATCGGACGGCGCCGATGTCCTCTCCGGCGACAGCGAGAGCGATGAGATGGATGACGCGTGCTCCGTCCTGAGCGACGACCGGACGGCCCCGCGCAGGCGGCGGTTGCGGACCCTGGCCCCCGACCGCGGGCCGCGCCTCAGCGCCCGCAGCGACCCGACCAGCTCCTCCCCCGCCTTCGCCTTCCCCCGGCGGCCGACGGCGACCGCCGACGAGCTCTCCTCCTGCAGGGGCGCCGAGGCCGCGCTGGCGCACTCCCTCTCCCGGCCCCGCTCCTGCCCCGACGTCAGCCTCGCCGGCCCCGAGGCCGCTCCCGCCCGCCCGCCAGTCGCGAGCTGCAGCGCCGACGTCGACTGTGCCCAGCCGCCCACCGCCGAGCCGGACGCCGGCCGCGAGCTCAGCCTCGAGCGCCTCCTCTCCTCTGGCTCCGCCTCCTTCATCATCGACAAGGTAAAATTATTCAATAAATTAAAAATCAATCCAAGCTTCACTCGAGATCGGCGTCTCACGCCGCGAGTGCGCAGGTGTGGGATGCCACGCGGCGGCTGAGCTCGGGCGCCAGGCTGGCCGAGGACGGGCCCCACTTCCCCGAGCTGCGGGCGGCCTCGCCGCCGGCTGCGGCGCCGGCCAGGCTCTCGGCGTTCGCCTTCCTGCGCACCGTGGCGAGGGCGAAGCGGAGCGCCAGCCCCGGGCCGGCGCTCGACGCGGCGTCGAAGGCCGGCGAGGCGGCGGGCGAGGCCGAGGCGGCGGGCGCCTGGATCGACTTCCCCGCGTACGAGGCCTTCCACCACGCCCTCCACCGCTCCATCTCCAGCCCCGCCTTCCCCTGGAACCTCCAGGTGATTAATATCACACAAATCACGGCCGATTTCCCCATCCAGAGCCCAGGCCTGACCTGTGCCGGCAGGAGGCGGGCCGGCTGGCGCAGGCGAACTGGGGCATCGACTCGCGCGGCTCGGAGCGGATGTCGCGGCAGGCCTTCGACACCGCCATGCACAACATCGCCAAGGTGCCCCCGGCTTGTGTAGGAAACGCTGCGCGTAGATAATTATATAACGTGGCCCGGGTGCGGTGCGGCAGGCGTGGGCGGCGGACGTGGAGCGGCGGGACGTGGCGGTGGGGATGCGCCTGCTGGCCGCCGACGCGGGGCTCCCCGCCTCCGCCCCCGCGCCCCTCGAGATCCTCTTCCTCGCCAGCTTCGCCGCGGTGCGACAGCGAGCGACCGGTTTTCATTTCATTTGGCGATGGACGCTCGATCGCTGACGCTGCGCCGACGCAGACGGTCGTGGCGGCGGGCGAGGCGGACTCGATCGCGATCGCTAAGCCGAAGGCGGGGCCCGAGCTGCAGCTCGGCCCGGCGCTCGCGCAGCTCAGCGGCCTGCGACGGCCCTCCGCATCCCCCTCCTCCTCCCCGTCCCCCTCGCCCCGCGGCCGGCCGGGGGCGCTGCTGCGGCCCTGGTTCGAGGTCGGGCTCGGGTGCTGCCAGCCGCGCGGCGTCATGAAGCTCCTCGAGGCGCACATCGCCAGCCGCCGCCCCCCGGGGCCGCCGCCGGCCCCAAGGCGACCCGCCCCGCCCCCGTCCACTCGTGCCCGGAGCTTACCTCCGGCGCCCGCTCGGCCAGCGCGCCGGCCGGGGCCAGCTGCAGCCCGAAGGCGGAGGGCAGGGAGGCGGCGCTGGGGCTGTGCGGGACGGCGGCGCTGATGCGGCGCGCCCTCCACAACCGAATGGCCACCCTCCTCGAGCAGCGCCGCTTCTCCTCCGCACTGGAGTACTAGCGATAGTATTTTATTTCATCTAAGACGTTCGCACGTGGACCCCGCGGGCCGGCCCAGCAGTTTCGCTGGCCAGCGCTTGCAATAATTATAATTATAAGCAATAAGCAGGCTAGCGCTATAGCTAGGAGCGCGCGAGCCCAATTGCAAGCTCGCGATCGTGTTAACGTTTGAGGGAGGCCGGCCGCCGTCGGCGTCGGCCCGGAGGCTCGAGCTCGGGGCATGCATGTGCGTCTCGCGATCGGCATGATGCATGTGTAGAAAAAATGCGCTTATGCATGTGCGTCAAGGTCGATCACTCGAGCTCGTGATCGGAAGGCGCAATTGCAAATGGGCGGGGCGCGCAGAATCCAGCGCTGATCACGAGTCACGACCCACGAGTTCGGCCGCCTGTTTTATTCATGTTCACGGCTTTTTCGATTCATGTGCAGAAAAAGCGTTTGCGGGGGGAAGTTACTACGGGTACACGTGTAGAACTCGCTCCACCGGTACCAGCGCTCCACCAGACATCGTGTAGAACTCGCTCCTCGTGCTCCAACATGCAGCGATCCACCAGCGGCAACGAGCCGCTGGCCCACACAGGAAGCCTCATGAAGGCGAGCTCGGGCCCGCACGCGTTTGGAGCCGCGGACGGCGGTCTCCCGATCGAGTTGTGGGAGAAGATTGTGTCCTATCTCGATTCCGCCGACGCCGTCGTTGTCTCCGCCGTCTGCACGTACTTCAGAGGCGTCGTCCTCCGCGACGCCCCTCCCTTCGTCGGCGGCGGCATGCTGGCCGCCGAGTTGGACGCATACGCCACGGATGCGTGCTCTAAGGTGCGCCCGAGCCGACCCGGGCTCATATGGAGCGCTGAGCATCCGGCACCTCGGTGTCTCCCAGATCCTGTGCGTCACGGGCGACTCGGGTTGCGGCAAGAGCTGTGCGCACTCGCCTTCGTGCGCCCCTAGGTATCCTGCCGCCGCCCGACGCCGCCCGCGCATGCGCAGCGCTGCTCGCGCACTGGGCGGGCCGCTGGCGCGCCCGCGGGCCGGCAGACGCCGTCGTCGTCCACCTGAGCGGGGGCGCCACAGAGACGGCGCAAGCCTCCAGCCTCGTCCGGTGCCGCGGACGCAGCACCGCTCGTCCCCTCTCTCCCGCGCTCATCGGCCCGCGTACCGGTACCGCAGCCGGGCCTACGGAGCGCTGCGAACCGCCCTGCCGTGGTCCCCGGAGCTGGAGATCAAAGGGGGGGACCCCCGCGCGCACCTCTGCCAGTTCGCCGTGCGACCCGAGTACCCCCTCCACGCTTCTTCCCCTCTCCCGAATCCCGACCCGCATTCGGCGCAGGCGTGGCTTGGGCGGGTACGCTCGGGCCTGGACGAGAAGGGAGAGGGGGCGATGAAGGTTGTCCTGGTCCTCGATGCCCTCGACCAGGTACCACCAAAGCCCGTCACAGGTTCCCCGTACCCCATTGGCTACTACCCGCCCGCAGCTCGCCCTGGAGACGTCGACGGGAGGGGCGGCCCCGCTGATGATCATACCCCCCGGGGGCGCCTCCGCCAAGCTCCGCATCATCATCTCGTCTGATAAGGGTGCGTACCCCGCCTGCTTTCCGCCCCAGACCGCCCCCCCCCCCCCCCCCCGCCCCCCACCCCTCCTATGGCCCTTCGCTCGCTCACAATTACCTCCTATTCCCCCGTAACCCCCCCCCCCCCCCAACAGGCCCGACGTTGGACGCGGCCATGCAGCTCCAGAGCGGCGCTAGGCGAGCTTTACCCTCCTTCCCCTCTGCCCCCCCCCGGCCCGATCGTGTACCCACCTCAGGCTTCTGCCCGTCTTGGGCCTCTCCAAATCGGAGCGCCGCGCGATCGTCCGCCACCAACTTCCGGTACTCCCCCCCCCCAACTCGCGAAACGTGTACCCCTGCCAGCCGCCTCCGACGGCACCCCGCCAGGAGGCGGGCGACGCCCTCGCGTCCGCGATCGCCGGCCTCGAACAGGTGCTTTTGTACCCCCCCCTCCCCCTCCACCTGCCCCCCTGCCCAATGCAGCCGGTAACCCCCCCCAGAGCGGGAACGCGCTGTGGCTGAGCGTCCTACTCGCCTACCTCCGCTCGGGCCCCGGCGCCCCCGACGAGTCCACCGTACCCCCTCCCCTCCCCCCGGCCCCGCACCCCCCTCCGGCCCGCCCGCCCACGCCCGCCCCCGCAGCTGGCGGCCGCGGCGGGGCGCGGGAGCGCCGAGTCTCTGTACGGGCTCTTGATGGAGCGCTGGGGGGCGACTTTCGGGGCCGGTGCGCCCCTCCTCCTCCTCCTCCTCCTCCTCCTCCTCCTCCTCGTCCTCGCCTTGAAGCCTCGGGGTACTGTATTCGAGCGAGGCTCACCCGGCGCCGGCGGGCAGGCGCCGTTCGGGCGGCCCTCTCGGCGCTCGTCCTGAGCCGGCAGGTCCGCCGCGCCGCGCCGCGCCTGCTGCTCTACCCGCCCCCCTCCCCCCCCTCCCCCCTCCGCCTCCACCTGTACCCCCCCAGGGCATGTCGGAGGAGGAGCTCGCGTCGTTCCTCTCCGGCGAGGCGCCCGCGCCGGCCCTCGCTTCGCTCCTCCGGTCCGCCCGGCCCCGCCGAGCCCACTGAACTCAGATGTCATATGAGCCCCCGGCTGGGCCGTGCCCCGCGGCAGCGCGGGGGTCGCGGCAGGGGCGCTGGCCGACCGCGGCGGACTCGTCGCCCTCCGCCACACCGCCGCGCGCCTCGTGCGGGCGCTTTGAATTCGATCCGCGGCCGCGCTTCGCTCTCTCTCTCTCTTCTTCTCGCCTCTCGGAGGGTACGTTTAATTTGGTTTTGCAGGCCGCGACGGCGCACTGCGGCCTGCGGAGCGAGGCGGCGCGCAGGGTGCGCGGCGAGGCCCCTGAGGCTCCCTCGAATCTGGCTTGGCCTTACAGAGCGCTCATCAGGCCCGGTGCGCCGCGCTGGGGCGGTGGTGGGCCGCCCAGCCGCCCTCCGAGCGCCGCGCCCGCGAGGGGCCCCACGCCTTCGAGCGGGTCGGCGTACCCCCCTCCCCCTCACCCCCCCGCCTCTTCGACTTCCGTAACACGTACCCCTGCCGCAGGCGGGCGACTACGACGGGCTGGTCACCCTCCTCTGTGCGCCCGGCCGGCTTGAAGCTTAGCTTGATCGAGCTCAAGCCGCCCGGGGCGCCCGCCCCGCCCCCCCCTGAGGCCGCGCCTCTCCGCAGGGGACCTCGACGTGCTGCTGCGGCTGCGCTCGCCGGAGACGAACGACGCCGAGCTCCTCCGCCTCTGGGTCGCCTCCGGCCGCCAGGCCCGCCCCGCCCACGAGACCGGCCTGACCTCTTCCCCCCCCTCTGAGCTCGAGAGCGCGGCGGCAGGCGTCGGCGGCGGAGGGGTACGCGCGCGCGGTGGAGCGCGAGGAGGCGGCGGGGCGCGGCGGGCCGGCGCGCGTCGCCCGCGCCCTCCGCGACGCTGGCGCCGTCGTCCGCCAGCTCGGGTTCGAGTCCCGCGCCGCCCCGTTTCGGATTCGCTTCTAACGTCGTGCGCAGGTTCGACGAGCAGGCTCTACCCCTCCTCCGACGCGCCATCGAGGCGCCCTCTTTGATGCTTAAAGTCGATTGCGTACCCGGCCTGATTCGCGTACCCAGATCCAGAAGGGCCTCCCCGGCCCCCAGGAGGAGGCCCTCGCCTGGATCTACCGCGAGATCGGTGCCCCGTACCCCCCTCGCCCTCCCAATCTCGTACCCCTTTCGACGCCTCCGCAGCGAACGCGCTGGAGGGCGTCGACGACCTCGCGGAGGTCCGCGCACCCGGCTCGAACCCCGGCTGGGCCCTTTCTCACTTGGCTTTCGGCGCAGGCGGAGCAGTACTACCGACTGGCCCTCGAGGCGCGCCCCCTACCCCTCCCCCAAAATCCGCCCTCCTTTTCCCTCGATCTCACCCTCGCCCCAGGCGCGGCGCGTGGCGCTGGGGGCGGACCACATCGACACGGCCGACGTCGGCGCTCCTCCCCCCCTCCCTCCCCCCTCCCTTCCCTCCCCCCCCCCCCCCCCCCCCCAATCCTTCTCGGGCAGGCGATGAACAACCTGGGGACGGCGCTGCACCGGCCGGGCGTCTCCACGGACAAGGAGGTCCAGGTGCGAGCGTGCGGGCGGGCGAGCGGGCGAGCGAGCGAGCGGCGGGATGGAAAGGGAGGACGAAGCGGGGCCGCGTGCGAGCGGGGGCGCGCGGGCGTGCAGGAGGGGAGGTACGCGGAGGCGGAGGGCCTCTTCCACGCCGCCATCGCCGTCCTCGAGCGCGTGCGCCCGCCCCGCCCCGCCCCCCCCCCCCCCCCCCCTCATTTACTACTCTCCGGCCTTCATGTTGAATTTGATCCCCGCTCCCCGCGCCGCGCCGCCCCGCGCCGCCCCGCCCCTTCTTAACTACTCCCGCTCTCTGTCTGGCATGCCTGCCTCTTGCTTTACTTCTTCACCCCGCCCCGCCCCGCCCCGCCCCGCCCCGCCCCTTCCCAGCTCTCTTCTTTACTGCTATCTGATCTCTACTCTCTGATCTGGCAGCACCTGGGGCCCAACCACCCCAAGACCGCCACCGTGTACGGCCCCCGGCCCCGGCCCCGCCCCCGCCCCGCTCAGATCCGATCTGATCCGATCGCGCCCGGTGCGGCCCCAGGTACGCGAACCTGGGCTTCCTCTTCGACTCCCGCAACGCCCCCGAGGTACGCGGGAGCGCCCCGTGCTGCCTGGCGGGCTGGCTTGGCTCGAGCCCCGCGTAGGCCTTCCTAGCTCGCTGTTCGCTAGCTCGGGTCCCCGAGACGCCGCCGCCGCCGCTGAGCCTCGCCTCGCCTCGCCTCGCCTCGCCTCGCTGAGCCCGGCGGGCCGGGCAGACGGCGGTGGGGTACACGGAGCGGGCGATGGCGGCGATGGAGGCCGCCCACGGGCCCGACTGCCTCGAGGCCCGTACCCCCCCGCCCTTCCCGCCCCAAAGCTGAAGCTAGGCCCTTGAGGGCGGGCGCAGGTGGGGATCGCGAGCAACAACCTGGCGACGACGTACGCGGCTCTGGGGCGCCTGGCCGAGGGCCTCGCCGCCGCCCGCCGCGCCGAGCCCGTCCGCCGCCCTCGCCCGCCCCCGCTCAGCTGAGCTCCCTCAGCTTAGCTTCGCGCAGATCTTCCGGCGCTTCTTCGGGGAGACGCACATCAACGCCGCCTACGTCCTCTGCCAGATGGCCCGCCCCGCCCTTCTTCTCGTTCGAGCGCGCCGCCGCCGCGCGCCGAGGCCGATGCGCTGGCGCTGGGGGCGGCAGGGGCGGCTGCTGCTGCAGGTGGACCCGCCGCGCCCCGAGGAGGCCGCCGCCCGCCTCGCCGAGGCCGTCGCCATCCAGAAGTGCGCGCGACCAAAGGGGCCTCCGATCCCTGCGCAAGTGCATGGGGCGCTCTTGCTTTCGATAGGTCCTAGAGGGCATCCTTGGAGCGCCCCCCTCCCTCCCTCTCCTTTCGCATCCGCCCGCATCGCCATCGCCCGCCCTCGCTCTGCATGGATCCAAGAGGCGCCGCTTCCTTCTCGCGGTGCCCCTGATCCTGACGACGGCGCGCCCCGCGCGCGCCGCGGCAGGCTGAGGAAGGGCCAGTACCACTTCGACACCGGTCCGCCCCGCCCCTGTTCGATCCGATCCAATTCGATCCGAGCGGCCGTATGCACATGCACAGGGAACGGGGTGTGCCAGCAGGCGCAGGCGCTGGCGCACGCTGGTCGCCGCCACGAGGCCGACCGCCTCCTCATCGACTACCTCCAGGCCGCCGCCGTCCGCCCCGCCCGCCCCGCCCGCCCCGCCCCGCCCCAAGGACCCGCCCGTCCCCGCCCGCACCCCGCGCCCCGCCCGCCCTGCGCCGCGGCGCTCCCCTCTCCCTCCCCTCCCTCCATCGCCTCCCGCCTCGAGCGTCCCCTCGCCCCGCCGGCCCCGCCCCCTCCCCTCCCTCCCCATCCCCGCACCGGCCCCCCCCTTCCCACCCCCCCCCCCCCCCCCCCCCCCTCATCGCCCCGCACACAGACGTCGGAGGAGAAGGCCACAGCGAACTTTACCTTCGGCCGCTTCCTCTACGAGATTGTCCGTCCCGCCCCGCCCCGCCCCGCCCCGCCGGGCCGCGCCGGGCCGCCTCTGCCGCTGAGCTCACGCCTGCGCGCAGGGGGAGGCGGACCACGCGCACCTGTACGCGGTGGAGGCGCTGCGGCTGCGGAGGGCCCTCGGGACGGCCGGCATGGCCATGCAGCAGGCGCGCCCTCAACCGCCCCGCCCCGCCCCCCCCCTCGCCTGCCTCTAGATCTAGATCTACAATTCCGCTTCTCATGATCAGATGATGTTTATAATTAGAATAAGCGCGCGCGCCTCGCCTTCCTCCTTTGCCTCGAGTCCCGCCCCGCCCCGCCCCGACCCCTCGCCCCGCGGCTCAGATCTGAGCGCGCCGCGCCCCCCCTTCAGGCGCAGGACCTCTACGACTTCAGCAAGCCCGGGGCTTCGAATTCGGGGAGCGCCCCGCCCTAGGCCCGAGCGGCCCTCCGCCTCGCTGGAGGATGTACCCGTGCAGAAATTTTAAATGTCGTAGTATTAATATTCGTCGGATTCGCGGCCATATGCATGCATTGGGGGCGCCCCGTCCCGGGCCCGTGTGGGCCCGCTACGGATAGAGAGCAGACGTGGACTTCGGGAGCTGGATTGATGTGGATCTATAGATCTAGATGTATACGTAGTTCGGATCGGAGCCCAAGAGCAGGCCTGGCTTGCGCAAGCTTAAGAAAATGCACGTTGCAAAATTGTGTCAGTTATTGAAATGATTATAAGTGTGTATATATATATATATCATGTATGTACAAGGACAGTATTCATCTGAAGAGGATTCGATGCCTTGGAATGCAGTTACAGCAAGCCCGAAACCCTAATTATATAAGCTACGTTATCACTGAATCGAAAACACGAATACATTATCTCAAAAATCATTATTTGTAATTAGTATCTAATCATACGTATGTCACGGTACACCTAGACCTAAATCTACTGCAAGTCTGCGGTCTACAGGCCGACCTTGGGCCGTGGGATAAAGAGGAAAGGGTACGCCGTGGATACGCAGCAGAGGAAGGCGGAGAGGGCGCCCCCGCGGACGCAGCCGTCGGCCACGCGGCCCAGCACCGCGTCCTCCTCGCCGATCGCGATCGCGAAGACCGCTTCGCGGTGGGACTGCGCCAGCCGGATGCCCTGCGGAGTCTAGGGCGTCAAATGAAGCCCGGGGCATGAAAGTGGAGGAATTCGAAGAGCGCGCCATGAGTGCGGCGGTGGGGTCGGGCAGCTCCCACGAGGGCGCGTCGGGCTCCTCGGGGCCGTCGCTGCACTCAGATCTAGAAGCGGAGCTGTGGCTGGGGCTCGGAGGCAGGGCGGCGCCGCCGGTGGGCCGGGACGCGGCAACCGGCGAGAAAGCGCTCTTGGCCGTGGACATTCTGACCCGCGCAAGCAAGGGCGGATCAGGTTTGATCGGTACAGCCAGACCGTCGGACCGCGCGCGAGGGCCCGGGCCGACGCATGCGCACGGGTCGCGGAGCCGACAGGCCTCACGAGGAGCTCCCATCCGGCGCTCGACAAAGAGGCGACGGTCGGAGCACGTGCACAATTGAGATTGCTGGTTGCCGCATGCGTGGGCGCATGCGCAGCTGCAGGTTCCGATTGCGGCGTTTTCATTCTTCATGGCGAGCTCCCAAAAGGAGCGAGCTGATGTTTTGCCGCCGCCGCCCATCTTCGGACTGAACGAGGGCGGAGCGGCGCGCGGGGCGGGCCGTACGTATACGCGTGGAGCCGATCTCTAGCTATAGCTAGCGCTAGCGCTTAGCACTATGTACTATAGCTAGCTAAGGCGGCTGGAGATGTTTTTGATGCGTGCAGGTTTGCGCTGTTGGTCGATCACAGCTGTGGCTGCTCCTGGTGTCGGATATCGATGCGCATGCCTAGTCTCGGATCGCATCGCGATAACCCGAAGTTCGAACGCGATCGAAGGCTGTCGACGCGTACGCATGTCGTCGCTGCTGGCGTCGTCTTTTATGCTTGCGTGCGGCGTGCCCGAATTGTCGAGGCTGTCGAGTGCCTGTCGTCATTCTGCGGGTACATTGTTTCTGCGCAGATTTTGGGGTACACGTGGTCGAGGGGGGGTGGAGGGAGGGGGATCGACTTTCGGTGGCTCCGACTCGCTTTCAATCGCCATAGTGCCGGCGGGCCTGCCCATGTGACCGCTGGCCGGGCCTGGCCCGCGCCGGGATTTCAAACGCCGCTGGGCCACCTGCGGTCACGGGACCGCACGGGTCATTCAGGTCGGCGTCAGGCCGCCCGCGTCACCGTGCGCGTGGTACTTACTTAAGTTAGGACTTTCCGGGGCGGGCCCGGCCGCGGGCCGCGGCGGCGGCGCGGGTCGGCGCGCAGTCTCAGAGCTCGAGAGTCTCGCCGAGTCGCGGCAGCTGCTCCCTGCCGGGCCGCCCGAGCCCGGCGAGGGCCGAGTTCCGCTGCTCCTGCGCATGCCAGGCTGCTTGAGGTTGTGAGTCGTGACTCGTGACCAGCTGCAGGCCGCGGCAGCTAACAGCGCTCTTCAAGGCTTGGATCCTAGAAGCAGCAGCTCTTATCGACATCGGTGTCAGCGATCGTCCTCGGCAGCATCAACAGAAGCAGAACTGAGAAGAACCAGAAGCGACCGATGGGCATCTTCCAGCACCTCTCCTGCGCGGCCGGCCGGAGGCCGAAGCGCGTCTCGCCGACGCCCGACCCGGAGGAGGACGCGCAGGCGAGCCGCGCCGCCGCCGAGGTCCTCGGCCTGACGGAGACCCTGCTCACGGCTTTGGAGCCGCGCGGCCAGAGCGTCTGGCGGCCGACTTTCACCGCCGCCGCCCCGCCGAGCCCGCCGCCGCGGCCGTCGGCGGGCGACGAGCGCGGCGCGCCGATGAGCGCGGCGGCGGCGGCGCGGATCGCGGAGCTGGCGCCGCAGGTCGAGCGGCTGCGGATGCAGATTCACTTCCAGGCCCTCGAGGAGGAGGAGGAGGACGGCGAGCTCGACGAGCCGGCGCCGCTCGTGAGCCCCCTCTCGCAGTCCCAGTCCTCCTCGCCCCGCACCAGCTGGACCTCCTGCTCCTCCTCCTCCTCCTCCTCCTCCTCCCTCTGCGGCTCCTCCTCGGCCGGCTCGCCCGCCTCGCCCGCCTCGCCGATCGCGCACCCGAAGCCCGCCGCGCCGTCCGCCGGCCCCGCGATTCTGAATTTCCTGAAATCCCTCGGCGGCGGGTCCCGGACGCCGCCCGAGCCTTCCCCCTCCTCCGCCTCCGCCTCGCCCAAGCCAGAGCCCCTCTCGTCCCTGACGATGCAGTCGGGCCGCTCCTTCGCCCGCTGCCTGCGGCGCCGCCTCGCCTCCTCGCCCTCCATCGCCGCCCTGATCGACCAGGTGCGCCCAGCAGCGCAAGTCGTACTCGTTAAAATGGTTGTACATGTTTGCTTACAACGCCTCGCGGCTACAGGTCTGGGCCGCCGTTCACGCCCCCCGGGCCAGCGGAGCGTCCGAGCCCGACCACCTCTGCTACGACCGCTACACAAGGTCGGCGCTTCTCCCTACCTACCCTCCAACCTTCGAGATCCCACCTCGCCTCGTCGTTGACCTTGGACGCAGGTCGCACCTGATGATCCAGCGCGTCCTCACGCACTCGGCGCACGAGTACAACGCCCTCGCGGCGCTGGCGAAGGCCAAGCGGGACTGGGAGGTCGACCGCCAGGGGGCGCCCCACGTCTCCCGCGACCGCTTCGCCGAGAGCCTCGTCAAGGTCCGCTCAGATCCGATCCGATCTGATCCGACGAGATCCGGATCTGATGTCGATCTGACGCGCGCCCTTGCTCGCGGCAGATCTGCGCGTCGCACGTGGTGGCCGACCGGATCGACGCCCCGGCCTCGCCCGCCGCCCTCGAGGGCGTCCTCCAGTCCCACTCCCTCCGGTGCGCGCGGCCGTCTCTTAAACTGTAAATGAGAGCTCTGGATCTGGAGCGCCTTCGACGTCTGACTGGAAGCCGCCGCAGGGCGCTGGACTTTCTCCGGAGCCTCTCCGAGGCCCTCACGGTCCACGACCCCTCGCTCGGCTGCCGCCGCCTCCGCTCCTCCTCCGGTGCCCGCGCCTCCCGCCCGCCCGGCCCGCTGCTGCTACGCCCGGCCGCGAGCTCACCGACCGCCGATCGATCGCAGAGGTGACGCCCGAGTCGCTGGTCGCGATCTCGCTCTCCTCCGCACCCCTCTTCTCGGGCCCGACGGCGGGCCCGGTGCTGCCTTCGCCCCACAAGCCCAAGGCACCCCTCATGACCACCGCCCTCGAGAAGGCCCTCCGCGAGCTCTACACGACGCCCCCCGCGCAGCCGCCGGCGCAGCCGCAGCCGCGGCCGGAGCCGCGGCCCCGGGGGCGCAGCGCCTCGCGGGTCCTGCCCCCCCTCCGATGATGGCCAGTGGCGCCTGATACGATCGCGAGCCCCGTGCCTGGGGCTCGCCAGTTTTGACCTCGAATCTCCAGCCAGCTCGGTTTCCTCGCCTAGATATTGATGTTGCTTGCATCTCTCTATCTGTACAGCGTCGGTATCGCTATCCAGCCGGGACTCGCCCGATCTTCGCCAATTTTGTTCTTGAATTGCCCTCGAGTTTGATCTGATATCGGTCCGGCAATTTCGCTTTCCCTAGATGTAGCTGTTGCTTGCTTATTTATATCTCTATCGATATCCGGATCCGCAGTTGTACAGCATCGCTGTCGCTATTGATATCATGCATATTTGCGTGTATTGGTGGGTTTTCGCGTGCTCTTTGAACCAGAAATACAACGATTTCGAAACGAGAGACGGCATTTGCTTTTGATGGGCATGCCTCGGCTACCGCTTCGAATTCGGGCGGCGCGCGCGCGGGCTCAGCGGCTTGCGGCAAGGGCCAGGCCTGCGGCAGGGCCAGCGGCTGGCCACGGAGATGGTCAACCCGGCCTTGGTCTCGCGAGCGTCGTCGCTCCAAATTGTACTACGGTACATGTACTGAAGCACGTGCCCCTTCGAACTTTTGGAATTCTCTTAAGCTTCGAATTCCCCGGGGGGGGGGGGGGGGGGGGGGCCTTCCCTTCCAAGGACCTAGCTGGCCTCTAGACCTCATAATCATGATCATATATATGCATGATCACTAGTAGCTATATCTTGCAGGGCCTAGCTAGCTATAGGGTGTCATGGCCATGGCATGCCATGATGCATGCGCATGATCCTTGCAATCAACTCATGAATCAGTGACTGACTGATCATGAATGATTCGTGAAACCAACTAAGATCATCATAACGATCATGGTAATCATTGAAAACCAAAAACATGAATCTTGATCACGATTCAAGGCATCAGCGAGGGGCGCGGTTGAAGCCGAAGGGATCGTAGGGGCGCGTGGGGCGGGCGCCCGGGCCTCCAGGGGGCAGGTAGGGTCGGGCGGGGCGGGGCGCGGGAGCAGGAAACTGAGGAGGAGGGAGCTCGAGGGCATGCGCGGCGGCGGGGGTCAGGGCGGATCCGGACCCCGGGGCGGCGGAGGCCGCCGTCGAATTCGAACCTGCGGGCCCCGCGGCCGGGGCGGGAGATGTCGGGGGCGGCCCCGGAAAGAGGGGCGGGGAGTAGGGCAGGGGGCGCGGGCGCGGGTGCGGGGCCGCGGGGGCGTGCAATTGGGAGAGCGGTTGGGGCGCGCTCGCGATCGGGGGCGGGGTCGGTGGGGGGCCGAGCTCGAGGGGGACGGAACCGGAAGGCAGATAGGGCGGAGCAGCGGGGCCGGCGCCGGCGATCGCAAGGAGAAGGGGCCGGGGTGCCGCCGGCCGCAGAGGCCCCGAGCCCGAGCCCGAGGCCGAGCCCGAGCCCGAGGCGGCGAGAGGAAGGGGCGCGGGCGAGGGGGCTCGCGGCGGGGGCCACGGCGCGACCGCGACTGGCCGCGGGCCGCCGGCGACCGCGGGGGGCGGGTACGGGTCCGGGCGTCCGGGGCGAAGGGTAGCGGCCGGGGCAGAGGCGGAGGGGGCCCCGGCGCCGAAGCTCAGGGAAGGGTCCCCTTCCGCTGCCGCTGGCCAAGGGAGGGGGTTGGGAGCGGCTTGGGCGGGGGCCGGAGCTGCGGGAACAGGCACAGCAGCCGCCGCCGGCGGAGCGGAGGCGGGGCGGGGGCGGCGGGTGTGCTGGCGGGGGTCCAGACCCGCCGCTCTGTCCAGCCCCTGCCCCCGCCGCGGCCGAGGCCGCGGCGCCGGCCGCGCTGGCCGCGGCGAGGTCGAAGGGGGCGCGGCACTCGGGGCACCCGTTCTCCAGCGCGAGCGGCGTCGCCCGCCACGTCGCGATGCACGCCGAGTGGAACCGGTCTGCAGGAGAAATCGAAGGCGTTAGTAGGTAGAAGGCAGAGGTCTAGAGCTCGTAGAAAGCTTCGCACGGGTGCAGGGGAGGGAGAGGGAGAGGGGGTCGGCGGAGGGCGCCGGCTCCAGGCAGATCGAGCAGACGAAGTCGGCGTCCTCTGGGGCGGGGCCAGCGGGCGGCGCCGGCGCCGGCGCGGGGCCAGGGGGCGCGCTTCTGCGCGAATCGGTGGGCAAACAGGGCCTAGGCTAGGCCTAGGCTTCCTTCGAAGCCGCGCACCGGCTTCCTTCGCAGTTAGAATTAGATGCGGGTCCGCGGGCGTCGTACGCGTCGTCGTCGGGGCTCGGGCTCGAGCTCGCCGTTGAGCGGCCCTCGAGGCCGCGACCGGCTGCGGCCACCGGCGCCGCCGGCGCCGCGGGTCCGGGGCTCGAGGCCGAGCTCGCGGGGCCCCCTCCCCCCTCGTCCCCGACGCCCCCTGCGCCGCCCGCGCGCGCCGGCGTCGCTTCCCCTCCAGCTCCGCGGCCGCCGCTTCTTCTTCCCCCTCCCCCGCTCCTCCTCCTCCTCGCGCCGCCCCGGGCCCCGCTCCTCCCTGTCGCGCTCCTGCCGCTCCTCCGCGGCCCGCCGGCGCGCCTCCGCTGCCGCCGCCGCCGCGGCCGCCGACTCCGCCTTCTCCCGCTCCTGCCGGACCCTGGCGCCGCCGCAGCCGCTCAGAGGGGGCGGGCCCAGAGCTCGAGGGCGAGGTGGGGGCGCGCCTGGCGAGCAGCTGGCCGTGGGGGCGTGAGCCGGCGCTGGGGCTCGAGCTCGACCCCGCGAGCTCGAGCTCGCGCTCCCAGGCCCCCGCCTCCCGCACGGCCGCCTCCAGCTGCCCCGCCCCCGCCATGCACTCTGCACTAAGATCAAATTCTGGGATTGCGCGCGAGGCCTATAGCCTGAAGAGCTGCGCACGGATTCGGAGCAGGCGCGCCTCGGCGTCCCCTGGTGACCTCTGCGCATGCGTGAGCGCGGCGCCGAAATTCAGGACTCGAAATCAAATCAAAATCAAAATTGAAGGGCACCCTGAGCAAGGCGTCGAGGAGGGGGCGCGCCTCGGCCCAGTTCGCCCTCTGCATCCGCCTGAGAGCGGCCCTCTGCTCGAACGTATACGGAACACGGTTAATTTATCAGTTCAACGGTTGTGGTTTGGTCGTCAGATTTTATAATGAGCGAGAATAGCGACTCGCCCGGTCGGCGGCGTCTTGTTTCGCCCGCTCGGCGCGCTCCGCCTCCTCCCGCGCCCGCCGGCGCTCCGCCTCCGCCGCCTTCCGCCCCTCCAGCGCCCGCCGCCGCTCCTCCAGCTTGCCCGAGAGCCGCTCCCTCCGTTGCCCGCGGAGTTCACCGGTACCGTGATCCAGTCGCTGTGTTGCTTTCAATCGAATCCGAGGCTTAAATATCTGCACTCATGAGCTCATGATCATACCTTCATGAGCTCCTGAGCCGGGCGCTCCTTGAATCGGATCCGAATGTCGACGTCGCGGTCCATTAGCATTCGCTCACTTTCACTTGGCTGAGTGCAGAGAGACAGGTCTAGAGACAATACGGAGCCATTCTGCAGATGCTGCACAAACGGAATTCGAAGGGCCATGTGAGCTTGATGAACGCACTGATCATGATCTATCTCCTAATCAGAAGCTTTTCTAATAAGCGGCTCTTACCTCAATAAGCTTGTCTAAGCTCATGCCGCCAGTCGACAATCCACTGGGCATCCTCCCAGCCTTTTTTATAAAAGCGCAAAGTTTCTGAATTCGAAGGAAGATACGAACAGTTAAACTTGCAATATGAATTTCGAACACTTAGCAAGCTTCAATCATCACTTAAGCTTGCATGTGCTCACCCGAGAAAAGAAGGCGGCAAATTCGCGATCGTCGATATTGTCGTTCGCGATCGCCAGCACGAGCACGTACCCGTACAGCTGCTCGAAATACTTTTCTGTGTCCTCGTGGACTAGCCCGTTGGCCTCCTCTCGCACAACAAAAGCCCGCTGCAACTGGCATCGGCGACGATAGTGAATTACGCAATTGAGAATGCGTGTAGCGCACGCGGGTAAGCGTTGTTGCCTCCTTCAAGCGTTTCAGCTTCGCGCAGACTTGCCCCAGATAGCAAAAGGCGATTGCAAGATTGTCGACGTAGTCTGGGCTGTTGACGACATTTTCTCTCTTCTCTGCTTCGAGTAGCTGCAGCGCCCTCTATTCGATTGCGCATATGTAATTTGAATATGCATAATTTGTCAGTGATACGGTCGGTGATTACGGGGAAAATCAATAAATCCAATTAAAGTCTTACCCTGAAGTACGATTCGACTCTGTGGAGATTATAATTGTGATCAGAAGTACTCGTCATTAAATTGATTGTGGTGATGGCAAGCTGATTCAACGCTATGGCTCTGGAAACGGTTTTGCGCTTGCAGACTTTGCAAGTGGAATCTTGCTCGAAAGCGTCAGCGTGCAACTTCGACTCTGTGGAGAGTGTAACTGTTATCGACTCTGTGGAGAGTGTAACTGTTATCAGAAGTAATAGCCATTCCTTTAAGGATAATGAGGCCAAGCTTATTCATCGTTATGGCTCTGAAAACAGTGTTGTCCTTGCAGAGTTTGCAAGTGAAATCTCGCTCGAAAGCTTCCGCGTGCAACTGTACATGTGCCGCGTTTGTCATGCACACGCGATTTTCACAAATCCAAGCACCTTCAGAATTTTCCGCGCCACCTTGAAGTCCCCTGTGTCCTCGTACATTTTCGCGAGGCTGTAGAGCCATGAAGCGCGAGATATCAGACAGCAGCGCCGATATTCTCCGATATTGGCGCCGTTTTCTGTTGCACACTGCGTACCGTAGCAACATGTACATAAGTGCATGCGCATGCATATGCATGCATATGCACAGGATGCAAGTACCTGCAAGTACTTCCACGCGTCCTCTCGTTCTCTGAGCTTCACGCATGTGAATGCGAGGTTCCAGAGCGCCGCGGCGACGGATTTGTGCTCAAACCCATACTTCGCGATCCTTGTCCAGATGTCTAATGCTGCCTGTGGAACGATATCGATATTAATATTATTCCTGCGTATCATATTTTAAGCCTCACTATACAAATATGCAAGCACCATAAAGCCCTTCTTGGCGGCTGCATAATGCTTTGCTTCGAAGCATATCGAACCATAGCCCTGCGCGTGCCATCCAAGGTTCCCCGGAGTGGAGGCGCCCAGCAGCTCGTCGCGCCGTCTCTCGTCCAGGAGGCGGGGCACAAGGAACCGCTGCGCCGTGCATGTTTAATAAATTCGCCAGACATTGCCCACGCCTTGAAGTGTAAAGCCTTGATTAATTATAATTTGATTGCAGGCACCTGGTACATCTCGATGACCTCCGGGTCCGAGAAGTTGAAAAACTCGGTGAAACGAAGCGCATACGTGATAGCAGCCAGACTCTGCTCGCCTCTCTTGGCGACAAGATCCTCGATCTCGTTCTGAGCGGTGCACGCGCGCGAGTAATCATGATCATGATCATACTAGCTCAATAAATACGAAGCATGTCGACGACAACGGACCCGTCTTTGTGCTACGAAGTTGCTGGTCCTCCTTAGGAGTCGGTTTTCGAGTTTAATTCTTAAACTTTCCACGGTCACCTCCAGGTGCTTGATAAACTCGGTGCAAAAGCCGGCTGTCGCCGGCCCGGCCGGCGAGCGCGCCGTCTCGCATTTTTGGCATTTGCATTGATATTCGTTTTTGCACGCCCAAGGCTCCAGATCGGGACTGCATGCATATTCCATGGCCAGTTCGAGAATTAGCCATGATCACGAACATTACCTACAGAATATAAAACGTAACACCAAATGCGCATGCGCACCGCATGCATTTTTCACAGTTGCATATGTCCATGGGCTCGCGATCGGGCTCCGAGTCAGACGTCGACCCCGAGCTTAAGCTCGAGCTATAATCCGTATCCTAGATAGCGCTGTCATGATCAGTATCGACGCCGGCCGGCATCATGATCAATGCAGCTGCAGGCACAGGCACCTCGAGCTCGGTAGTCTCCTCGAGCTCGATATCGGAATCGCGATCGGCCTCGAGCTCGAGCTCGACCCCTTGGTTCACGGCCGCATCGCACTCCGCCTGCAGATTGCTCGTCTGCGCGTGCACATGTGTCAGCGTCGGGATCGGGTGCATTGTGCTGCAGCTGTATGGATCTGGTCTTCGTTGTGCCATTTGCATGGCCATAATGGCTTACCCACGTTAAGGCGCCAGCGCGAGGTATTTGAGCTATCGCGTTTGCAATTGCAGCCGCGGCCGTGATATCACGGGACCCGCGGCCATCGCCATGGCCGCGGCTCTGGCCTCGGGGGCCCGCGGGCGCCACCGACGGCAACGGGTCCATAACCGCTAGCAGCCCGCCCGATCCTGAATTCAGTCACGATCGCGATGCCATGATCAGCGGCATCATCAGCCGCAGTGCCGTCTCAAGCGGCCGCGGTCGGCGCGCGCGCGCTCGCACCTCTGAGCCCGAAGCCCGGCGGCCGCCGGCGGATCTCTGCAGCTGCAGCTGGATCTCTAGATCTCTCGGCGCGTCCGCTTCGCCGGGTCCAGACTCGCACGCTCAACAGATCTAGATTGATGCGCTCCTGCAACGGGGATCAGCTAGCGCAGCTGCATGCGCAGCTGGCCATGGGGCCATGGCCAGCGCTTCGCCGCGCGCGCTCGCACCTAACCCGAACTTGCGACCACGCTGTCGTCCACGGCGACCACGCTGGATCCAGCTGCAGGCTCACACGCTCAACAGAGTGATCCTAGGCCTAGGCCTGCGCAACGGCTACTGTCCATGGATGATGAGCTGCAGCTGCGCATGCAGCTGGCCACGGCCATATGCATGGAGCGCTAGCTATATAGCACGTGCACTACTAGGCTAGCGCGCTAGCGCTTCCAGATCTAGATCTAGACGTGTGCGCGCGCGCTCGCACCGAGACCGAACTCGCCAGGTGCACGGGATGAAAAGACGGATTGGTCGAACATGCTCGGCACCGGGATCAGCTAGCTGCAGACTGGGATCAGCACTAGAATCTTCGCCGCGCGCACGCGCGCGCGCGCTTCACCGAGCGCTCTTCACCGGCGTCATCTGTATCGATATCTCTGTCTTAAACTTCTTTGGAGCTCAAACTATCGAGCTAGGAGGCCTCCGCAGCGCGCCCGTGCGCATGCGCTGCTCTCCCGCTTCTGCGCTCCCAGCGCGCGCCACCGCGACGCACTCGACCTGCTGGTGCGCCCGCACGAGGCGTCGACGTACCTGCGCTTCGAGCGCGACGTCGTCGACGGATATGCTGCTGTGCTCCACGCTGGCAGCTTGCCCTTCCGAGTTCGTACCCCCCTCCCCCCGGCCCCCCCCCCGCCCATAAGAGCCTAAGAATGAACGTTGACTGCGTGCATTGCACTGCGGCTTGCACCCATTGGCGACAGCACTGGCTACACTTCCTCGCGGTCCCCCTGCCTGCCCGGCCCCGCCCCGCTCCGCGCCGCCGCGCCCCGCGCCCCCGCCGCCGACCCGACGCCCCCTCCTCCCCCGCCGCTCTCCGCGTCCGCCCGGTCCTCCTCCTCCTCCCCCGCCTCTTCCGGGGGCAGCGAGTCCCCCAGGGAGCCGCCCCACATGCCCGGCGCGTCGCCCTGCTTCCAGGCCAGCAGCAGCACCGGCGAGAGCGTGCTCGGCACCAGGTACTGCCGAGGAACGGGCATCAGATCAGGCTGAGCTTGGAAGGACCGGAAGGATCAAGCTCGCACCAGGAGGGCAGGCTGCGCGACCCCGTACACAAAGGAAGCAACGAAGGCGCACGCGACGCCAACCGCGTATCCCCCCACCGACACGCGGAAGTACGGGGTACCGGGCTGCTCGGGGTACGTGAATCAGCGGTGAATCGACCGGGAAAAAGCATGCGGGAAGTCACATGCCTTGCCCGCGGCCAAGGCGCCCCGCAGACGGCTCTCAAATCGCAGGGCGTACGATATTAGCAGCCCAGGGATCGCCTGTTGGGGGAGGGGGTATGTCATTATCCCCGGGGTATACGGCGGTGCGGGGATAAAAGTCAGGGGGCGCACGATGTCACCGAGACCTGCCACGTGAGAGGATAGGCATCAGATTGTGGGGGGATTGGAGGGGGGGGGGGGAAGAGGGGGGGAAGAGGGGGGGGCCGGGGGGGGGGGGGGGGGGGGGGGGGCGCGGGGGCGGGCGCACCGAGCATGAGGGCGCCTTTCTCGGGGTCCGCCCAGATCAGGTCCCGGGGTACGATGAGCTTGACCTGCGGATCAGCAATTAAGCGCGAGAAGATATGGCTCGGAAGCGCCGAAGGGTAGAGGGAAGGGGGGGGGGTACCGGCAGCTGCAGCTCCGCAACGGGTTGGAGAGCCTTTGGAACCTGCGGAAGGCGGCCTCAGGGGGATACAAGCTCGGATTGGGGGGTACGAGCCTTCAGGACCTCGGCGAGCTTCTGGGCCGGGTTCTGGGTCGGCTGCGGGGGTACGGCGTCAGAGACGGGTTGCGGGGGCTACCCGTCGCGCCCGCCCGCCCGTGCACCTGCGTTGCGACCTTGACCCTGGGAAAGAAAGGAGAGGCGTCAAGGACGGGGGGAGGGCGTCAGAAGGGGGGTACGCGCACATGACGTTCTCGCCGAAGAGGGGCTTGGAGTAGAAAACCCAGAATACGTCGTAGAAGAACCTGGAAGGGGTATCGGAAAGGAGAAGGGGGGGGCAGGGGGGGGGGGCAGGGGGCAGGGGGGTAGCGCACAGGGCGCCCAGGAGGATGGTGGCGACCTGTGCGGCGGCGGGCGCGGTGAGCGCGCGCGAGAGAATGAGCACCAGATGGCACGGAGTCGATTTAGTATAGAGAGGCCTCGTGGTCGTGCGGCGCAGCACCTTTATGTTTGGGAGGCGCAGGAAGGAGCAGCAGCCGATGCAGAGGGCGCAGCCTGCCGCCCCGGGCGTCGGCCCGGGTCCCAGGGGGTACGCGCGCGCCGCGCGGACCGATCAAATTGTTAAGGATGTAGTGACCCGAGAAGAGCCACAGGAGAATCACGCCAATCGCCGCGGACACGACGCTGCGGGGTACCGGATCGTGGGCCCGGGCGCGGGGAGAGGGGTAGGTTCCCTTCCGAGGGCGTACCTCGTGTCGCGGGAGCCCTCGGGGACGTAGGCGGTGAGGGGGTACAGCGCGTAAGCGACGGCGCCGCCCGCGCTGAGGCACACTGTGTGTCGCGGGAGCGGATCAGCGGACGAATTAAGGGGGCGGGGCGGGCGCGGGCGGGTTCGGGCGCGGGCGTGCCCGACATCGTGATGATCATTTGAATGGCGGTCAGGTGAAACAGGAAGAAGAAGAACAGGAGGGAGGCCGAGCCCAGGACGGGGAACATCAGCTGCGCGACCGGCGCGTTGGAGTGGGCGGGGCGGGAAACTCGACTGCGGAGGAGGCGGGGCGGGGCGGGGCGGGGCGGTGCGGACCGCGTTCGAGGACGAGATGCTCTGCACCGTGAGCTCCAGATCGCGGCGCTTGCGGACCAGCGCTTCGAACTCGGAGGCGCGCTTCGCGGCGACGATCACCGTGCCCACAGCGAGCGAGAAGAGCACGAGCGTCGGCGGCTCCAGGAGCGGCCTGCGCGAGAGCTTGAGCGCCGGTCCTGCCGCCGCGGCCGCATACGTGTGTACGCACCCGAGGGACGGCATTGTGGCCCACGCGGCGGTCTCCGCCCTGCTTCCTCGCACTCAACCTTCAGCGCCAGATCAGCGTGAGCAGCTGCGGGCAGCGCTGCGGCGCGCAGTACCGTAGCCGGGAGAACGAGGGGCGAGCCAAGCCGTGTGATAAGCTGCGCGCCGGCTCTACGGAACTCCGGCAGCTCCGAATGCGTTCTCCCGAGCGTCGCGCGTCACAGATTGTCGCGAATCAGCGAGGCGAACCAGGACTTTGGGGGTACAGCGGAAGAAGGGGGCCATGCTGGCGGCGAGGCTTGGGGCTGCGGCCCCGCTTCGCGGCGCGTCGAGAGCGCTCAGATCGCTCTCCGTGTCCACGCCAGCAGCATACTCCGAGCCTGCGCCGCCGCCGGGGACCGCGAGCGGATCCAACGGTGCCAGCGAGGCGGACAAGGCCGCAGCGCCGAAGCCTCGAAGGAAACTCGCTCCGTACGACCCTTCCATCTATCCTCGACCCCCTCCGCCTCCCCGGTGCGGGCCAGCTGCCTCGCGATCATCGTTCATCGGCTTTGCTGTCTCACCCGCCTGGCTCCCGTTCCGCAGGAAGTCCCTTCCTCATCACACTCCTCCGGACCTTTTCCGCGCCGACGTATCCAAGCCCGACTACTTTCGCTTCGAGATTCTGCACCGGTCAACCAAGGTGCAGCCGCTGGCGGATTCCAAGCGCGTCGGCGCGGCTGATCGTTCCGTCCGATCGTCCTATCCGCAGTCTCGCGCAAGGGTCGGCAGGATATACACGCCCCACGGTCAGCGCCCCTCTTTCCAATCCTGCTTCGATTCTGCTTCGCTGACAGCCCCGCGCGCAGGCGTGATTGACACGCCTGGCTTCGTCGGCGTCGGTACGAATGGCTCGCTCAAGAGCCTCGATGTGCAGGTTCGCTCGAACCTGATCCGCGCGTTCCAATTTGATCCTTCGCGCCGGCTGACCCCTGACCTCGATCCGCGGCAGATGGCCGACCAGGAAGGTCTCCAGCTCATGTTCTGCAACACGTAAGCTCATGCTCCCGCCGCCGCCGCCGCAGCCGCCGCCTTCGGCTGACGGGACGCCGCGCAGGTACCACCTCGTGCTGCAGCCGGGCTCGGAGACCGTCGCAAAGGCGGGCGGCCTCCACAAGTTCCTGAACCGCAAGAACCCGATCATCACGGACTCCGGCGGCTTCCAGGTCTTCAGCCTCGCGTACGGCTCCGTCGAGGACGAGTTGAACATGAAGGCGCGGAAGAAGAAGAAGATCGTACCCACCCAGGAGGGCCCCCCCGGCGTCGTCTCCGTACCCGATGAGAACGAGAGCCAGGTCCTCAAGATCAACGAGGAGGTCCGCCCGCCGTACCCCGCCGCGCCCCGCCCCCGCCCCGCGGCGTCGCTCACGGCCGCCGGCTCGAATCCAGGGAGTGAAGTTCCGGAGCTACAGGGATGGCCGGATCATTGAGCTCTCCCCCGAGAAGTCAGTAGCCGCCCAGAAGAACCTGGGCGCCGACATCATCAGTGCGTGCCCCGTAGCCCCGCGAAACTGCCCCCCTCCCCCGTTGCTCAAATCCGCCGCAGTCCCCTTCGATGAGCTGCCGCCGTACCATATCGACCCCGAGGCGAGCCCGTACTCCCCGAGATCCTCCCGTTCCCCGTTCGTTCCGAACGGGGGTACGCAGGTCCTCCGGGAATCCGTGCACAGGACGCACCGTTGGGAGACGCGGTCGCTGGCGTACCACCTGAACGACAGGCGGCAGCAGGTACCCCCCTCTTCCCCCTACTCTCGCGTTCCCGTACCCACTCCGCGGCAGGCCATGTACGCCGTGATCCACGGGGGTATGGATTTCAAGCTGCGGAAGGAGTCGGCCGATTACCTTACCCAGCTCCCCTTCGATGGCTTCGCCGTCGGTGCGTTTCGGGCGGTGGGGCTTCGGCGCTGCTTTCTGTGGCTTTCGGCTTTCTAGCTCTAGGACCCGAGTCCGCCTCTTACCCGACGGCGGCGCTTCTTTAATAGCGTTCTCGTCTCTTTGAGCTGCGGAGAGGACGCTAAGGAGGTGGTTCTTTGCGCCGGCCTGCTGTTCGAATCGGGCCGTTCGTACAGATACACCCCCACATCCCATCCCCTCTAGAGCATAGGAAGCACCCTCCACGGGCGGCCTGTCCCTTCATTGGCAGGTTGCCTTTTTTAGCGGTGCGAGAGGAATATTGTGTGGTATTTTACGCCGGCTTATACTTCCGTGGGCTCCGGCGTCAGATGACACTCAGACATCTAAGCTTCCTAGCTTTTTCTAGCTTTAGTATCCTAGCCCGCGCCTTACCCGACGGCGGCGCTTCTTTAATAGCGTTCTCGTCTCTTTGAGCTGCGGAGAGGACGCTAAGGAGGTGGTTCTTTGCGCCGGCCTGCTGTTCGAATCGGGCCGTTCGTACAGATACACCCCCACATCCCATCCCCTCTAGAGCATAGGAAGCACCCTCCACGGGCGGCCTGTCCCTTCATTGGCAGGTTGCCTTTTTTAGCGGTGCGAGAGGAGTATTGTGTGGTATTTTACGCCGGCTTATACTTCCGTGGGCTCCGGCGTCAGATGACACTCAAACATCATAGCTTTTTCTAGCTCTAGGACCCCAGTCCGCCTCTTACCCGACGGCGGCGCTTCTTTAATAGCGTTCTCGTCTCTTTGAGCTGCGGAGAGGACGCTACGGAGGTGGTTCTTTGCGCCGGCCTGCTGTTCGAATCGGGCCGTTCGTACAGATACACCCCCACATCCTCTTTCTGATCTATCTAGCTGCTTCTCTTTTCCACGCGCCGTCCGGTCAGTGCTTGGGCATCCACACTCACTCGCGCGCCGCAGGGGGCGCGCTGGGCAAGGACCGCGACGAGCTGGTGCAGCTCCTCGAGTACACGATGCCCCTGCTGCCCTACGACCGCCCCAACCACCTCCTGGGTACGAATGCTTCGTTCACGTCGACCCTCGGCCGAGTCTGATCTGGGGTACAGGGATCGCGGACGACCTCTCGATCGGGCGCTGCGTCCCGCACGGGGTAGACACCTTCGACTCGTGCTACCCCACGCGGGCGGCCCGCCACGGGACCCTCTTCGCACGCAACGGGCGGGTACAGATCACCCGCGGCAAGTTTGGCACCGTGTTCGAGGTCCGGCGGGGCCCTTCTCCTGCTCTATTTCGAATTCTGATGGATCGGGGCCAGCCAATCGACAAGGAGTGCAAGTGCCACACGTGCACGAACTACACTGCCGCCTACGTCAACCACCTCTTCAAGGCCTGCGCATCTCATAATCTCGTCAATTTGATCCGCCTTTCTCCGCCATCTAACGCGGGATCTGCAGGCGAACGAGCCGGCGGCGCACATCCTGGCCACGATCCACAACGTCCGCTTCATGGTGGACTACATGGCACAGCTCCGCGCCCGCATCGCCCGCGACGAGATATAGCCCCCTCCTCCGCTCCGCACCCCCACTAGCCCGCCCCATCGCCTCCAAACCGAACCCCACCCGGCCCCGATCCTTGCTGCTTGTTTCATTATGCAGTTTCAATACATTTTTTTTTGGTGCAGTTTCAATACAGCCTCACGCTCCTCGAGCCCTGTCCTTGCTGCTATCGGGCGCTGCTCCCTGGGACCGACTCGCGCGCCGCGGCGCCGGCGTTGGCCCTCGCCGCCAGATGGGCCGCTGTGCTCAGCCGCCCCGAACGCAGCACGATTGCGCCGGCCACAATCCCCACGCTGATGCAGAAGCCTGCGAGCAGGGGTTAACTTTGGGGCGAACAGAGCGGCCCGCGGGCCGCGCCTGCGATAGCGATGCCGTCTCGCAGCTCGCTTCCGTGTTTCTGTAGCCCGCGCTCGATCGACTGCCCGATCTCGGTGCCGATGAGCCTCGCATGCGCCTCGGAGACATCGGCTACGTTGCGCTTGCCAGACGCCAGCAGCTCCGCCGCCCACGCCTTTGCGGACGCTGCGCGTACGTCGAATCGGGCCGCGAGGCGCCGCGGAGCACGCGCGCGGGTGTCGGCAGCGCACTGACGGGGTCGTCATCCTCCTTCCGTGCTCCCGAGCCCTCGCCGGTGCCGCCCTTCGCGTCCGCGCCGCCCGCCTCCTTCTTGCCGCCCCACACGGGCATCGAAGCCGATGGTAGCTGGCGGCTTTGCCGGACTTGGCAGACTTGGCACTGACTTGCGTTGGCCAGGGTAGATCAAATCTTTTTCGGATGGCGTTCTCAGCAGGCTTCTCGGCGAGTGAGCTGCTCGGGGCGCGCGTACGTGCGCCAGCGACGTTCCATGCATCTTCGAGCTGCAGCTGGCAGCCCGCCACGGCACTGGCCGAGCATACTGCGACTCGAGGCAAACAGGGCGGCAAGCGCCGAGCGGGCGGCTCGAAGGTGAGCTAGCGCGCATCGATCGTCGTCATCGCTTCGGCTCACTCCAACTCGCAGGCGGCGAAGAAGGCCGCGATCGAAGCAAAGGTCAAGCCGCAGCTCAGCGAGGATGGGAAGTACGAGCGTTGGCGCGTCTTTGATGTGAAGCTCCCCTTGGATGCTGACGAAGCCACGGAGCTCCAGCGCCAGGTTCGCGTCCGCCCGATTCTTTCGATCAGCGGGGTCTTTCGCATCCCGCCTCCGGTCCTCTGCAGTGCAGCATCTTAAGATCGATCGAACCGTTAGCTACGATGCACAGACAACCTGTAGAAGCGCTTTTCGAACCGCCGCGCCCCCCTAGAGGAAGCGCTTGCCCCGCCTCGCGCGCCGGCGCCCGCACTGGCTTGGCAGAATCCCTCTCTGACCCGCCGCGCCCCTCTCGGCGCACCCGCAGGTCGTTGCCCGGGTTTCCCCGTGCGCGCTCTCGCCCGGCTCCATCAAGGACATGCGGAACATGAAGATCGTCCGCCGCGCATTCGACGCTCGGAAAGAGGAGTGCAAGTGGACATACGTAGGCAAGCGAGCCGCCAGCCGCGGGCCGCTCCGACCGCCCACCATGGCCCGCACGCCGCTAAACGCGGCGTCTCCGTGCGCAGTCGACGTCGACATGCCCGCGGCTGCGCGGCTGCGGGAGCGGCAGAACCGCACTGCGCCCGCGCCGCCGCCCAACGTGCAGCCCTCTTCGCGCGTCGGCGAGGGGCACACGGGGGAGCGCGTGGTGGTGGTCGGGGCCGGCCCCGCCGGCCTGGTGCGCCCCGCCGTACCCCGTTTCGCACCTCTGGCGGCGCCGACGGGGTGCGCAGTTCGCGGCGCTTCGGCTGGCGCGGGCGGGCCTTAAGGTGACGCTGCTGGACCGCGGCAAGCCCGTCGAAAGGCGCGGCGCCGACATCGGATCGCTCTTCCACCGCGCCAAGGTCCTTCATGGCACACGTACCCCCCTCGCCGCCTCGTTGACGCACCCGACGCAGCTCAACGCGGAGTCGAACCTCTGCTACGGCGGTGCACGCTGTACCCCCCTGCGCCTCGCCCTTCCTTCCTCACCCGTATCCCCTCTCAGAGGGCGGGGCCGGCACCTGGTCCGACGGGAAGCTCACGACGCGCGTGCACGCGGGCGAGGTCCGTTGCCGTACCCCTCCTACGCTGCGCCGTCCCCCCTCCGATCTTTCCCGTACCCCACGCAGGTGCGGACGGTCCTGGAGACGCTGGTGGAGTTCGGGGCCCCCGAGCACATCCTCACGGAGGGCAAGCCCCACCTGGGTACGCCTTTACGCCTCTCTGCGCCCCCTCGCCCCCCGCGGGCCGGTCTAACCGTCCGCCCGCCCGCTTCCCCGCTCGCCCCGGCGCGCCGCGCCGCAGGGACGGACCGGCTGGTGAAGATCCTGAAGGGCTTCCGGGCGGCCCTGCTCGAGCTCGGCGTCGACGTTCGGTGCGCCCGCGCCCCACCCCGTCACGCACCCGGCGGCCCGCTGCCCCGCGGAGACGACTTAGGAAAGGCTACGAGGCTTCAATCTGGTCCAAGCCGCTCTAAAGAGCCCTCCACCCTCGCAGGTTCGACTCGCGGATGGAGGACCTGGAGGTGGGCCCCGACGGGGCCGTCCGCGGCGTCGCCGTCTCCCGCACCGGGCCCGACGGGTGCGCCCCCCCCCCCCCCCCCGCCCCCTCCCCCCCCCTCCTCTCCTCTCTGACCTCGCTCGATCCGGAAGGGAGTCGTACCCTGTGGAGCACCTCCCGGCCGACCGCGTCGTCCTCGCGGTGCGCTGAACTTGGAGAGAGGGAGGGAGGGCGTGAGCTCTTGAAGCCGGCCGCCCTCTGTTCCTCGCTCTGAGGCGGTGCCTGCCGGCCCCCTCGGCGCAGGTGGGCCACTCGGCGCGGGACGTGTACGAGCGCCTCCGCGAGCGCGGCGTCGCCATCGCCCCCAAGGCCTTCGGTCCGCCCCCGCCCCGCCCCGCCCGCCCCGCCCCCCCCCCCCCCCCCCCCCCCCCCTCTCTTTCCCCGCGCCCTCCTATCCCCACCCTTCCCGCCGCCTTCGCTTCGACCTCGTGCGGACCCGCCATTCGTCTCAACCCCATGCGCCCTGCCCTGCCCCCCCCCCCCCCCCCCCCCCCCCCCAGCCCCCGCCGCCCCCGCCCTTCCATCCCTTCTCCCCCCCCCCTTCCCCACGCCCCCCCCTCCCCTCCCCCCCCTTTCCCCTCACATTCCGACGCCCGGGCGCCCCGTCGCAGCGGTGGGCTTCCGGATCGAGCACCCGCAGGAGCTCATCAACCGCATTCAGTACGGCGCCCAGGCCGCCCACCCCGCCGTCCCCGTCGGCGCGCCTTTCTTCCCCGCCATCCCGGCCCCCGCCCCCCTTTAAGACTCGCGCCTCGACCCGCAGCGGACTACCGGCTGGCGACGCAGGTGGAGGACGGACGGGGCGAGGAGCGCGCCGTCTACTCCTTCTGCATGTGCCCCGGCGGCCAGGTACGTCCGACCCCTCGATCCATGCATCCATCTCTCTGCAGCTGCAGCTGTCGCCTCACGCGGCGCGGGGCGGGGCGCGCCGGGCAGATCGTGGTGACGAGCACGACGGAGGAGGAGCTCTGCCTCAACGGAATGTCCTTCTCCCGCCGCGACTCCCGCTGGGCAAACTCCGCCCTCGTCCGCCCGCCCCGCCACGCCCCGCCCCGCCCCGCCCCACCCCGCCCCGCCCCGCCCCGCCCCGCCCCGGATCGGTTCTTGATCCGCGGCCGGCCGCAGGTGGTCTCGGTGGCGCCGGGGGACTTCGCGGAGTGGGGCGGGGCCGACCCCCAGGACCCGTGCGCCCCCGGGGCCAGCGAGACGGGCCCGGGCCGGCTAACCCGCGGCCGGGCAGGCTGGCGGGGGTGGCGTTCCAGCGGGCCATGGAGCGCAAGGCGGCGGCCCTCGGCGGCGGTGCGCGCCGGCGTCTAGAGGCGGGGGGGAGGCGGGCGGGCTCACCAGGGCGGGGGGGGCGGGGGCAGGGGCCTTCCGGGCGCCGGCGCAGCTGGCGACGGACTTCATGGAGGGGCGCCCCTCCCAAGAGCTCCCCAAGACCAGGTCCGTAGATGCCAAGTATAAGTATAGAATCTGTAGCTCACCCATAGAGAGTCGACCGCTAATTATAAGTATAGAATCTGTAGCTCACCCTAAGTAAGAGTCTATAGAAGCAATCCCTCAAGGGGCCACCATAGAAGCCATGTAGAATCTCCGCATCCGGCCAGGCCGCGCGGTCGACTGACCGCGGCCGGCCGGGGCCGGGGCGGGGCGGGGCGGCAGCTACCGGCTGGGGGTCGCCTCGCAGCGCTGCGACGAGATCTTCGCCCCGCCCGTCACAGAGGTCCCCCCCCCCCCCGCGCCCTCCCCGGGGCTCTCCGGCTCGGCTCCTCGGGCCGACGGGGCGGGGCGGCAGGCGCTGAGGGCGGCGCTCCTCCGCTTCGACCGCTCCATGCCGGGGTGCGCCCTCGAGGGGGCGGGGCGGGGCCTAGGCCTTGGCAGGCGACTGCGGGTCCCGGCCCCGGCCCCGGCCTCGAGCTCGCCCGGACGGCCCCCGATCGACCGGGCGGCGCGCAGGTTCCTGTGCGAGCACGCGGTGCTCCACGGCGTCGAGACCCGCACCAGCGCCCCCGTCCAGGCCCGCACGTACCCCCCTCCGTCGACGTCCCTTCTCTGCTGTACCCCCTCCCTCCCTCCCCCCTCACGCCCCGCCGCGCGCGCCCGCAGATCACGCGGGACGGGGCGAGCCTGCAGTCCCTCTCGACGCCGGGCCTGTACCCCTCCGGAGAGGTGCCCCGCCGTGCTTCGGAGATCCGGTGCCCGTCTCATTCGATGGGCATGCGCAGGGGCGGGTACGCGGGGGGATCGTCTCGGCGGCGGTGGACGGGCTGCGGATCGCGGAGCGCATAGTCGCGGAGCTCGCTCCCTCCCGGTTTAGCGTCCGGCAGCCGTAAACGAAGCCCCGCGCGCGATATCGATCGATGCCGTGCGGTCCGTGATCATGATGCGATATACATCACGATGACTCAGTCCTTGAGGGCGTTGACGCCGATGGAACGCCGCTCGCGTAAGCATGCGCACGTGCGCGTGCGCGGCGCAGTCGACTTCGCAATTGGATCCGATGATCCGATGATCGCGATATCGATATCGACCGATATCGAGTCGGCGATCTGATCATGCATATGAGAGGCGCCGGCTTAAGCTTTGAGAGCTCGAAAGAGTTCTAGTCGCCGAGTCGACGTCGAGGCGGGCCGGGCCGCGGCCGATTATCGGAATTCGAAGATAATCGGCGACGTCGACGGCTGGCGTATGCCAGCTGCAGTATGTTACGGTATACGTATATATGTACAAGTACACGCGCGCGTACGCGTACGTGCGCGTTGTTGTTGCTGTGAAGCGCTTGAAGCCAGAACTTGAAGAGCCGGTGGCGGCCGCGGATTCAATCGCTGTGCCAATGGGGGGTACTGGAGAGCCGGGCGGAGGGGGGGGAGAAGGTCGGTGCCGACTCACGCCCTGAGCTGTCGCTTAGCTGCCTCTGCTCCAGTGCCGGGAGCGCGTGCTCCGGGAATCCGGGATCCTCGCGGGCATAAAGCAGCAGCACATGCGGCTCGACGGGAGGGTACGCGCTGGCTCGGCGGCTGCGCCTCGCGCGGGCCGTGCTGGTCCGGGGACGCTCGCCCTACGGGCCTGCGTCGTGGCGGCGCTGGTCTACGCGGCAGCCGCGCAGATGTCGATGCGATGGCTCGTGGGTGCCGAGCAACGACGCGTGCGTCGTGAACCCGGGAGCGACACTGCACGAACTACGTCCTCACGACGCCGACGGCCAACGCGGACCTTAACAACCTCTGCACGGCGATGAGCTTCATGTGCGGCCGCTTTCCCGGCGCCGCAGCGTCGCGCGCGCTGCTTCGCGCACGCCCACGGAGCCCGTCGATCGACTTCATTGATCGCGCTGCCGCGCAGGTCGGCTGCTCCGTGCGCTCGGCGTGCTACGAACGCGTCAACTCCGCGGGGTCGCCCTCTGCGATCCGGTCGGCCCGCTCGCAGCGATCTGCTCGAACGACGGGTGCGCCGCGTCGGCCTCCGCCGGCCCGCGCGCGTCCCCACGCTCCCTGACGCGTCCGGCCGGCGCGCAGCACCATGTACAAGATGCAGGGGTGCGGCAACTGGAACCGCATGTGCAACATGACCGCGCCGACGTCGTCCCAGGTCGCGTCGGTACGCCGCCGCACATTTGATCCCGCCGCGGCGCCGCCGGGCGCGCGCCCCGTGACGCGGAGCCGGCGCGCCAGTGCTCCTACTACGCGAACGCGGCGAAGCCCCTGCTCTCCACCTCGATCGTGCGCGCCCGCTGTACCCCCGCCCTCCTCCCCCTCCACCCCCCTCCCGCCCCGCCCCTGCCTTCCGACCGCCCCGGCCCGCGCGCGCAGGTCAATGCCCAAGTGCAGGCGATCTGCAACGACCACTATATGGCCGAGTGCGTCGCCCGAGCCCTTCCGCCCGCGTGCCGCGCCGCGCCGCCCCGGCTGATCCGCCCCGGCAGCTGCGACCTGTGCATGCCGAAGAAGGTCGGCGAGTGGCTCCGCTGCGATATCATGTCCGTCTACGGAAAGGTGCCTAAGTTTCCTTTCCTTCTGCTGCCCCCGGCGGGCCCCTCCGCCCCCCGCGCCGTCCCTCGAGCGCCCCCTCCTTCCGCAGCTCTGCGCCGCCATGCCCGAGATGCCGCAGTGCTCCTACTGGTCCACCTCCTGCGCCGCCGTGCGCCCGCCCGCCCGCCCCCGGCTCAACCCCGCTCACCATCACCTCCCTGCCGGGCAGCTCCCCGGGGCGTGGCCCGAGTTCGGGTGCCCCGAAAAGACCGCCGCCTCTTCGTCCACGACGACCTCCGCGACCGCCGCGGGCACGACGGGCGTCCTCACCTGGGCGCCCCTCGCCGCGCCCTGCCTCGCCAACCCCTCCGCGGTCCGTGCCGCTCCGTTGCCGGCCCCCACCGCCTCCCTCACGCCCGCCCGCCCGCCCGCCCCCCTCGCAGGCGGACTGCGCGCCGTACATGCTCCCCGCCGCGACTGTTAAGGCCGACACCGACAACCTCTGCCAGGCCATGTCCTTCATGCGCGCCGCACCCCTCCGCCTGCCTCCCAGCAGCGACCTCAGCTGGTCCTGATCGACCGCACCGCAGGGTCGGGTGCTCGCTGCGCAGCGCGTGCGCCGCGAAGGGCACCGCCGCGTCGGGCGTCGCGACGTGCGACGCGGCGGCGCCCATGGCCGCCGTCTGCGCCAACGACGGGTGCGGCGCGGCCCTCTTGGCCACCTAACTACCTACCCTGGCCTCCTCCTCTTCCTCACGCGGCGCGGCGGGCGGGCAGGATGATGAGCAGGATGCAGGGGTGCGGCAACTGGAACCGCATGTGCAACGCCACGGCGGGCAGCGTCGTCGCCGCCGTGCGTCCTGGCCCCGCCCTGAGGGCTAGATCTAGACCCGGGCCTCCCTTGGAGCCGAGCCGAGCCCGGGCTTGACTCCGGATCCGCGGCCCGCCTGCAGTGCGCGAACCTCACGGCGACCACAAAGGCCCTCCCGACCTCCGACGCGGTGCGTGCCGCCGCCTCTCTGTCTGGTTGTTTGCACGCGGGGCCGGGCTCCCGGCGGCTTGTGGCGTCTCCTGATCGCTCCGCGCAGGTCAACGGGTTCGTTCAGGCGATCTGCGCTAACGACAGCTCCCTCGCCGGGTCCGCTTCTGTTTCGGCCCCGCTCTCGCAGCGGCCGCCGACGCCGACCGCGCCCCGCGCCCCGCGCCCCGCGGCCGCAGCTGCTCGGACTGCCCCAAGGTCGGCGCCTGGCTCCGCTGCGACATCATGAAGACGTACGGCAAGGTCCGTCCGTCCGGGCGCTGTGTCTTGGACGCCGCGCGTTGTATCTGAAGCGCCGGGGGCGCAGCTGTGCGCCCAGCGGCCCGGCATGCCGCAGTGCGCGTCCTGGGCCTCGACCTGCGAGGCCGTGCGCCCGCCCCGCCCCGCCCCCGCGCTCACTTAAAAACGAGACGCGCCTGACGCGGGGCGCGCCGACGCAGCTGCCCGGCAACTGGCCCGAGTTCAGCTGCCCGACCAAGGCGGCCACGTCCGTCGTGGCGGCGACCGACGCCTGCATCAAGGACCCCACCCAGGTGCCTCGATTTCAAGCGCTCATAATCTTATAAGAATGTACCTGAGCCGCCGACTTCTTCCTTTGCCGCAGGCGTCGTGCTCGTCCTACGTCATGCCCGCCTCGACGGTCGCCGCCGGCATCGACTCCCTCTGCACCGCCATGCCCTTCATGTCCGCTGATTTGATCCCTCGTCCGCGGCCGCCGGCGCCTCCCTCCCGCTCTGAACGAAGGCCAGGGTCGGGTGCTCGCTGAAGACGGCGTGCGCGGCGCGCTCGGCGGGCGGGAGCGGCGCCCTGTGCGACCCCATCGCGCCCATGGCCGCCGTCTGCTCCAACGACGGGTGCGGGGGGGCCGGGCCCGCCCCCAGGCCATCCCGCTGACGCGCGCCGCGCGCCCCCAGGACGATGTACAAGATGCAGGGGTGCGCCAGCTGGAACACGATGTGCTCGACGGGCACCAAGGTCCCCGCGTGCCCCACGTACGCCGCGGCGGTCAAGCCCCTCCTCACCACCGACGCCGTCCGCCCCGCCCCGCCCCGCCCCGCCCCCCCGCCCCGCCCGCCGCGCGCGTTCGAAGGCCGACGGCCGCGTCTGTCCGCCGCGCACGCAGGTGAACGCGCACGTGCTGGGCATCTGCGGCTCGCACTTCATGGACGGGTGCGACAAGTGCACCCTCGTCGGCAAGTACCTCCGCTGCGACACCTCGCCGTCTACGGACAGGCCCGCCGGCCCCCCCCCCCCCCGCCCGAGCCCTGCCCGCCTGACGCCGGCGGGGGGCGCAGCTCTGCGCGGCGATGCCCGAGATGCCGCAGTGCCAGGACTGGGCCGCGATGTGCTCCGCCGTGCGCCCCCGGCGCCGGGCCGCTCGCCCCCGCGCATCCCGCGCTCAGTCGGCGTGCGCAGACGCCCGGGGAGTGGCCCGAGTGGGGCTGCCCCTCCAAGGGCGGCGCGAGCCCGTCGGCCTCGTCGTTCCGCCCGGGGCCCTCCATGATCATGTACTTCCACACCGGTCCGCTCCGATCCGCCCCCGCCCGCCCCTCCAGCAGCCTGACGCCGCGGGCGGCCCCGCGCAGGGATCAACGAGTACATCCTCTTCAAGCAGTGGGTCCCCAAGACCGACGCCGAATTCGTTCAGCCCGCCCTCCCCCTCCCCTCCGCCCTCCGCCCTCTCCCCCGCTCACGCCTCCCTCCACGGCAGGCGGGGGCCTGCCTCGCCCTCTTCTTCCTCGCCATGTTCCACGAGCTCCTCGTCGCCGGCCGCGCCCTCGCCGACCTCTGGGTGCCCGCCCCGCTTCATTCCCAATCAAGGAGTCTGGGCTCTTTTAGATGTTAAGAAACACAAGGCATCTCAATTAAGAGGATTAGGCTCTAAATATACCTTAAGATACATAAGACCTTTAAGAGGATTAGGCTCTAAATACGATCCTCAAGAGATCAGGCTTCTAGACGCATAAGATCCTGGAAATGTCCTCTGATCGTCTGATCGACTGGGCCCTCGGGCCGCGCAGTCGGTGAACCGTGCGCGGCGGCGGCTGCGGATGGCGCGCCGCGCGGCGGCCTCCAAGGACGCGGAGGGCGGCGCCTGCCCGCCCCAGACCACCTTCCAGTGGTGGTCCCGCCCCCAGGTGAAGAAGCGCCCCAGCGCCCCGCTGACCTACCGGCCCCTGCTGACCGGCGCGGGCGCGGGCGCAGGCGCAGGCGGGTCCGGGGCCCGTGCTGGGCACGCCGGCGCCGGCGGTCGCGATGAAGGGCGTCGTCCAGTCGGAGGAGGCGGTCGACGCGAGCGGCGCCGTCGTCGCCGGCGTGCACGTCGTGCGCTCGCTCGCTCGCTCGCCCCCGCCCTGCTCCACAGCGAGCGGCGCTGAGGGCGCGCGCGCGGCGGTGCCGGCAGACCAAGGAGTCGTGCCCCTGCTCGGCCGCGGGGGCCGCCGGCAAGTGCATCAAGCTCAAGCCCGACCCGCTGTGCGCGCGCTCTCCCGCGCGCTCCTAATCTCCTCAGCTGCTCGCTGGGCGCTGAAGGGCGGGGCGGGGCGGCAGGGACCGCCCGGCGGCCGTCGCGCTGCTGACCGTCGCCCGCCGCTTTGGATTCCGCCTCGTCACCTCCGGCATCGGGTGCGCCCTGAGGAGAGACGTCCAATTGCAAGGGCGGTGGCGGTGGCAGGGATAGGATAGGGCAGCCAGCGGCTCCCCGCCCCCTCACAACCTGGCCTGCTCGGAGGAGAGACGTCCAGGGGCGGAGGCGGGGCTGGGGCAGGGATAGGGCAGCCACCGCTCCTCCGCCCCTGCCGCCCTCGTCCCTCCCCCCCCTCCCCCGCCCCCGCCCCCCCCCGCCCACCCCCCGCCTCCCTCCCTCCCCTCGCCCCCCCCTCCCCCGCCCTCCCTTCCCCCCCCCCCCCCCCCGGGACTCTAAAGCCCTCCGGGCCTCGTGCTTCCTCGTGGGCCCCCCTCACTCGCCCCGGCAGGTACTTCCTGATGCTCGTGGCGATGACGTACAACGCGGCGCTCTTCTGCTCCATCATCGCCGGCTTCGCCTTCGGCTCCATCGCCTTCGGCTGGATCCCCGAGTGGTGCGCCGGGGCGCTGAGAAGCTCGGGTTTAATATGCGTCAGAGGAGAAGCTCAGAAGCTTGTAGCTGTAGCTTACGCTTGTGGGGAAGAAGCTTCGCTTCACGTACTAGAAATGTTAGCCTTTAGAGTGGTGCGCGGGGCCCAGATCTAGAAGCCCGCGGCTTGATTCAGAGCTCGCTGGGGCTGTGAGCCGGGCTTGTTTTCTGACCTGGTGGGCGCAGGTACGCGCTGCAGGGGTACGGGGCCCCCGAGGACGATATCATCCGCGGCGGCGTCGAGACGGAGGACTGCTGCACTTAAAAATATATAACTACACGCGTCGTCTCTTTAACCTAATGATCTATTTGATGCAGCAAGATGGATTATTTCTCGATGCACTCAGTGGCTCTGTGTTTTGCAGGCTTGCTTATATTCGACATGTGGTTTTCTCTTCAGGGCTCCAGTTGTAGAGCCTGGTATAGTATTTTTGTTCCAGTGCTAGTATTGGAGGTGGTGACGGCGATTCTTTTTCATTTCTCTGCCAGACTCCATTCAGATTTAATTTAAAAAACTCTCAATCTTGATCCGACGACGCGCCCCGGGCCCCTTTCCCTGGTCGATCACGGTCTGCATGTTGCCCATGCTGCCGGTCTGGGCCGGCGGTGCTCGGCAGTCGACGAGCACCCCAGAGACGGGGGGCGGGGGGGGGGGGGGGGGGGGGGGGGGGGGGGGGGGGGGGGGGGGGGGGGGGGGGGGGGGGGATATCGATGTGGCTCGTGCACGTACGCGTGGTACTCTTTTAGAAAAAGGCCCGCGCGCGCCGGTTGACGACAAGAGGGGCGCCTAATCTGCAGGAGCTGTGCGCGGTTCTAGGGCGGTAACACTCGGGCTCAGGCGGCCTGCGCATGCCGCTGATCATGATCGGCCTGGCGCGCGGGCGGCGAGGAAGCGAGGGCGCGCCGCGGGGTCGGCCTGGACGATATCGATCGCGAGGAGCGCCGCGAACCTGGCCGCAGCCGCGGCGTTGGCCGCGGCGTGGGTGTCCTCCGTCGACGTCGGGGCAGTGGCGGATGCATATGTCCTCCGGGGGCGGGGGCTTCTTCGCGCGCCTTCTTAAGCTTCGATTCGTGCCCTCCGGGATCCAGTACTTCGAATTCGTACGTATCCCACGTGCACATCTATATTATCAGTTTATCACCGTGCGATCATGCAGGTAAAAGCGAGGGGCTTGATTATAATTATTCAATACCGTAGTACGCTAAGCCTTGCCGCAGTACCGTTCGTGATCAGCATCGTCACGGATCCCCGGAAGAGATCACGCTAACGTTGGCATGCATATGTCCATGGACCGGAGGCACCGCGCGCGGGCGGCCGACGACGCCAACGCGAACGTTTAACGGCGGATCTGATCTGAGGTCAAGCCGCAGCTCAGCGAGGATGGGAAGTACGAGCGTTGGCGCGTCTTTGATGTGAAGCTCCCCTTGGATGCTGACGAAGCCACGGAGCTCCAGCGCCAGGTTCGCGTCCGCCCGATTCTTTCGATCAGCGGGGTCTTTCGCATCCCGCCTCCGGTCCTCTGCAGTGCAGCATCTTAAGATCGATCGAACCGTTAGCTACGATGCACAGACAACCTGTAGAAGCGCTTTCGAACCGCCGCGCCCCCTAGAGGAAGCGCTTGCCCCGCCTCGCGCGCCGGCGCCCGCACTGGCTTGGCAGAATCCTCTCTGACCCGCCGCGCCCTCTCGGCGCACCCGCAGGTCGTTGCCCGGGTTTCCCCGTGCGCGCTCTCGCCCGGCTCCATCAAGGACATGCGGAACATGAAGATCGTCCGCCGCGCATTCGACGCTCGGAAAGAGGAGTGCAAGTGGACATACGTAGGCAAGCGAGCCGCCAGCCGCGGGCCGCTCCGACCGCCCACCATGGCCCGCACGCCGCTAAACGCGGCGTCTCCGTGCGCAGTCGACGTCGACATGCCCGCGGCTGCGCGGCTGCGGGAGCGGCAGAACCGCACTGCGCCCGCGCCGCCGCCCAACGTGCAGCCCTCTTCGCGCGTCGGCGAGGGGCACACGGGGGAGCGCGTGGTGGTGGTCGGGGCCGGCCCCGCCGGCCTGGTGCGCCCCGCCGTACCCCGTTTCGCACCTCTGGCGGCGCCGACGGGGTGCGCAGTTCGCGGCGCTTCGGCTGGCGCGGGCGGGCCTTAAGGTGACGCTGCTGGACCGCGGCAAGCCCGTCGAAAGGCGCGGCGCCGACATCGGATCGCTCTTCCACCGCGCCAAGGTCCTTCATGGCACACGTACCCCCCTCGCCGCCTCGTTGACGCACCCGACGCAGCTCAACGCGGAGTCGAACCTCTGCTACGGCGGTGCACGCTGTACCCCCCTGCGCCTCGCCCTTCCTTCCTCACCCGTATCCCCTCTCAGAGGGCGGGGCCGGCACCTGGTCCGACGGGAAGCTCACGACGCGCGTGCACGCGGGCGAGGTCCGTTGCCGTACCCCTCCTACGCTGCGCCGTCCCCCCTCCGATCTTTCCCGTACCCCACGCAGGTGCGGACGGTCCTGGAGACGCTGGTGGAGTTCGGGGCCCCCGAGCACATCCTCACGGAGGGCAAGCCCCACCTGGGTACGCCTTTACGCCTCTCTGCGCCCCCTCGCCCCCCGCGGGCCGGTCTAACCGTCCGCCCGCCCGCTTCCCCGCTCGCCCCGGCGCGCCGCGCCGCAGGGACGGACCGGCTGGTGAAGATCCTGAAGGGCTTCCGGGCGGCCCTGCTCGAGCTCGGCGTCGACGTTCGGTGCGCCCGCGCCCCACCCCGTCACGCACCCGGCGGCCCGCTGCCCCGCGGAGACGACTTAGGAAAGGCTACGAGGCTTCAATCTGGTCCAAGCCGCTCTAAAGAGCCCTCCACCCTCGCAGGTTCGACTCGCGGATGGAGGACCTGGAGGTGGGCCCCGACGGGGCCGTCCGCGGCGTCGCCGTCTCCCGCACCGGGCCCGACGGGTGCGCCCCCCCCCCCCCCCCGCCCCCCCCCCCCCTCCTCTCCTCTCTGACCTCGCTCGATCCGGAAGGGAGTCGTACCCTGTGGAGCACTCCCGGCCGACCGCGTCGTCCTCGCGGTGCGCTGAACTTGGAGAGAGGGAGGGAGGGCGTGAGCTCTTGAAGCCGGCCGCCCTCTGTTCCTCGCTCTGAGGCGGTGCCTGCCGCCCCCTCGGCGCAGGTGGGCCACTCGGCGCGGGACGTGTACGAGCGCCTCCGCGAGCGCGGCGTCGCCATCGCCCCAAGGCCTTCGGTCCGCCCCCGCCCCGCCCCGCCCCGCCCCGCCCCCCCCCCCCCCCCCCCCTCTCTTTCCCCGCGCCCTCCTATCCCCACCCTTCCGCGCCTTCGCTTCGACCTCGTGCGGACCCGCCATTCGTCTCAACCCCATGCGCCCTGCCTGCCCCCCCCCCCCCCCCCCCCCCAGCCCCCGCCGCCCCGCCCCTTCCATCCCTTCTCCCCCCCCCTTCCCACGCCCCCCCCTCCCTCCCCCCCTTTCCCCCTCACATTCCGACGCCCGGGCGCCCCGTCGCAGCGGTGGGCTTCCGGATCGAGCACCCGCAGGAGCTCATCAACCGCATTCAGTACGGCGCCCAGGCCGCCCACCCCGCCGTCCCCGTCGGCGCGCCTTTCTTCCCCGCCATCCCGGCCCCCGCCCCCCTTTAAGACTCGCGCCTCGACCCGCAGCGGACTACCGGCTGGCGACGCAGGTGGAGGACGGACGGGGCGAGGAGCGCGCCGTCTACTCCTTCTGCATGTGCCCCGGCGGCCAGGTACGTCCGACCCCTCGATCCATGCATCCATCTCTCTGCAGCTGCAGCTGTCGCCTCACGCGGCGCGGGGCGGGGCGCGCCGGGCAGATCGTGGTGACGAGCACGACGGAGGAGGAGCTCTGCCTCAACGGAATGTCCTTCTCCCGCCGCGACTCCCGCTGGGCAAACTCCGCCCTCGTCCGCCCGCCCCGCCACGCCCCGCCCCGCCCCGCCCCACCCCGCCCCGCCCCGCCCCGCCCCGCCCCGGATCGGTTCTTGATCCGCGGCCGGCCGCAGGTGGTCTCGGTGGCGCCGGGGGACTTCGCGGAGTGGGGCGGGGCCGACCCCCAGGACCCGTGCGCCCCCGGGGCCAGCGAGACGGGCCCGGGCCGGCTAACCCGCGGCCGGGCAGGCTGGCGGGGGTGGCGTTCCAGCGGGCCATGGAGCGCAAGGCGGCGGCCCTCGGCGGCGGTGCGCGCCGGCGTCTAGAGGCGGGGGAGGCGGGCGGGCTCACCAGGGCGGGGGGCGGGGCAGGGGCCTTCCGGGCGCCGGCGCAGCTGGCGACGGACTTCATGGAGGGGCGCCCCTCCCAAGAGCTCCCAAGACCAGGTCCGTAGATGCCAAGTATAAGTATAGAATCTGTAGCTCACCCATAGAGAGTCGACCGCTAATTATAAGTATAGAATCTGTAGCTCACCCTAAGTAAGAGTCTATAGAAGCAATCCTCAAGGGGCCACCATAGAAGCCATGTAGAATCTCCGCATCCGGCCAGGCCGCGCGGTCGACTGACCGCGGCCGGCCGGGGCCGGGGCGGGGCGGGGCGGCAGCTACCGGCTGGGGGTCGCCTCGCAGCGCTGCGACGAGATCTTCGCCCCGCCCGTCACAGAGGTCCCCCCCCCCCCCCCCCCCCCCCCCGGGGCTCTCCGGCTCGGCTCCTCGGGCCGACGGGCGGGCGGCAGGCGCTGAGGGCGGCGCTCCTCCGCTTCGACCGCTCCATGCCGGGGTGCGCCCTCGAGGGGGCGGGGCGGGGCCTAGGCCTTGGCAGGCGACTGCGGGTCCCGGCCCCGGCCCCGGCCTCGAGCTCGCCCGGACGGCCCCCGATCGACCGGGCGGCGCGCAGGTTCCTGTGCGAGCACGCGGTGCTCCACGGCGTCGAGACCCGCACCAGCGCCCCCGTCCAGGCCCGCACGTACCCCCCTCCGTCGACGTCCCTTCTCTGCTGTACCCCCTCCCTCCCTCCCCCCTCACGCCCCGCCGCGCGCGCCCGCAGATCACGCGGGACGGGGCGAGCCTGCAGTCCCTCTCGACGCCGGGCCTGTACCCCTCCGGAGAGGTGCCCCGCCGTGCTTCGGAGATCCGGTGCCCGTCTCATTCGATGGGCATGCGCAGGGGGCGGGGTACGCGGGGGGGATCGTCTCGGCGGCGGTGGACGGGCTGCGGATCGCGGAGCGCATAGTCGCGGAGCTCGCTCCCTCCCCGGTTTAGCGTCCGGCAGCCGTAAACGAAGCCCCGCGCGCGATATCGATCGATGCCGTGCGGTCCGTGATCATGATGCGATATACATCACGATGACTCAGTCCTTGAGGGCGTTGACGCCGATGGAACGCCGCTCGCGTAAGCATGCGCACGTGCGCGTGCGCGGCGCAGTCGACTTCGCAATTGGATCCGATGATCCGATGATCGCGATATCGATATCGACCGATATCGAGTCGGCGATCTGATCATGCATATGAGAGGCGCCGGCTTAAGCTTTGAGAGCTCGAAAGAGTTCTAGTCGCCGAGTCGACGTCGAGGCGGGCCGGGCCGCGGCCGATTATCGGAATTCGAAGATAATCGGCGACGTCGACGGCTGGCGTATGCCAGCTGCAGTATGTTACGGTATACGTATATATGTACAAGTACACGCGCGCGTACGCGTACGTGCGCGTTGTTGTTGCTGTGAAGCGCTTGAAGCCAGAACTTGAAGAGCCGGTGGCGGCCGCGGATTCAATCGCTGTGCCAATGGGGGGTACTGGAGAGCCGGGCGGAGGGGGGGGAGAAGGTCGGTGCCGACTCACGCCCTGAGCTGTCGCTTAGCTGCCTCTGCTCCAGTGCCGGGAGCGCGTGCTCCGGGAATCCGGGATCCTCGCGGGCATAAAGCAGCAGCACATGCGGCTCGACGGGAGGGTACGCGCTGGCTCGGCGGCTGCGCCTCGCGCGGGCCGTGCTGGTCCGGGGACGCTCGCCCTACGGGCCTGCGTCGTGGCGGCGCTGGTCTACGCGGCAGCCGCGCAGATGTCGATGCCGATGGGCTCGTGGGTGCCGAGCAACGACGCGTGCGTCGTGAACCCGGGGAGCGACACCTGCACGAACTACGTCCTCACGACGCCGACGGCCAACGCGGACCTTAACAACCTCTGCACGGCGATGAGCTTCATGTGCGGCCGCTTTCCCGGCGCCGCAGCGTCGCGCGCGCTGCCTTCGCGCACGCCCACGGAGCCCGTCGATCGACTTCATTGATCGCGCTGCCGCGCAGGGTCGGCTGCTCCGTGCGCTCGGCGTGCTACGAACGCGTCAACTCCGCCGGGGTCGCCCTCTGCGATCCGGTCGGCCCGCTCGCAGCGATCTGCTCGAACGACGGGTGCGCCGCGTCGGCCTCCGCCGGCCCGCGCGCGTCCCCCACGCTCCCTGACGCGTCCGGCCGGCGCGCAGCACCATGTACAAGATGCAGGGGTGCGGCAACTGGAACCGCATGTGCAACATGACCGCGCCGACGTCGTCCCAGGTCGCGTCGGTACGCCGCCGCACATTTGATCCCGCCGCGGCGCCGCCGGGCGCGCGCCCCGTGACGCGGAGCCGGCGCGCCAGTGCTCCTACTACGCGAACGCGGCGAAGCCCCTGCTCTCCACCTCGATCGTGCGCGCCCGCTGTACCCCCGCCCTCCTCCCCCTCCACCCCCCTCCCGCCCCGCCCCTGCCTTCCGACCGCCCCGGCCCGCGCGCGCAGGTCAATGCCCAAGTGCAGGCGATCTGCAACGACCACTATATGGCCGAGTGCGTCGCCCGAGCCCTTCCGCCCGCGTGCCGCGCCGCGCCGCCCCGGCTGATCCGCCCCGGCAGCTGCGACCTGTGCATGCCGAAGAAGGTCGGCGAGTGGCTCCGCTGCGATATCATGTCCGTCTACGGAAAGGTGCCTAAGTTTCCTTTCCTTCTGCTGCCCCCGGCGGGCCCCTCCGCCCCCCGCGCCGTCCCTCGAGCGCCCCCTCCTTCCGCAGCTCTGCGCCGCCATGCCCGAGATGCCGCAGTGCTCCTACTGGTCCACCTCCTGCGCCGCCGTGCGCCCGCCCGCCCGCCCCCGGCTCAACCCCGCTCACCATCACCTCCCTGCCGGGCAGCTCCCCGGGGCGTGGCCCGAGTTCGGGTGCCCCGAAAAGACCGCCGCCTCTTCGTCCACGACGACCTCCGCGACCGCCGCGGGCACGACGGGCGTCCTCACCTGGGCGCCCCTCGCCGCGCCCTGCCTCGCCAACCCCTCCGCGGTCCGTGCCGCTCCGTTGCCGGCCCCCACCGCCTCCCTCACGCCCGCCCGCCCGCCCGCCCCCCTCGCAGGCGGACTGCGCGCCGTACATGCTCCCCGCCGCGACTGTTAAGGCCGACACCGACAACCTCTGCCAGGCCATGTCCTTCATGCGCGCCGCACCCCTCCGCCTGCCTCCCCAGCAGCGACCTCAGCTGGTCCTGATCGACCGCACCGCAGGGTCGGGTGCTCGCTGCGCAGCGCGTGCGCCGCGAAGGGCACCGCCGCGTCGGGCGTCGCGACGTGCGACGCGGCGGCGCCCATGGCCGCCGTCTGCGCCAACGACGGGTGCGGGCGCGGCCCTCTTGGCCACCTAACTACCTACCCCTGGCCTCCTCCTCTTCCTCACGCGGCGCGGCGGGCGGGCAGGATGATGAGCAGGATGCAGGGGTGCGGCAACTGGAACCGCATGTGCAACGCCACGGCGGGCAGCGTCGTCGCCGCCGTGCGTCCTGGCCCCGCCCTGAGGGCTAGATCTAGACCCGGGCCTCCCTTGGAGCCGAGCCGAGCCCGGGCTTGACTCCGGATCCGCGGCCCGCCTGCAGTGCGCGAACCTCACGGCGACCACAAAGGCCCTCCCGACCTCCGACGCGGTGCGTGCCGTCGCCTCTCTGTCTGGTTGTTTGCACGCGGGGCCGGGCTCCCGGCGGCTTGTGGCGTCTCCTGATCGCTCCGCGCAGGTCAACGGGTTCGTTCAGGCGATCTGCGCTAACGACAGCTCCCTCGCCGGGTCCGCTTCTGTTTCGGCCCCGCTCTCGCAGCGGCCGCCGACGCCGACCGCGCCCCGCGCCCCGCGCCCCGCGGCCGCAGCTGCTCGGACTGCCCCAAGGTCGGCGCCTGGCTCCGCTGCGACATCATGAAGACGTACGGCAAGGTCCGTCCGTCCGGGCGCTGTGTCTTGGACGCCGCGCGTTGTATCTGAAGCGCCGGGGGCGCAGCTGTGCGCCCAGCGGCCCGGCATGCCGCAGTGCGCGTCCTGGGCCTCGACCTGCGAGGCCGTGCGCCCGCCCCGCCCCGCCCCCGCGCTCACTTAAAAACGAGACGCGCCTGACGCGGGGCGCGCCGACGCAGCTGCCCGGCAACTGGCCCGAGTTCAGCTGCCCGACCAAGGCGGCCACGTCCGTCGTGGCGGCGACCGACGCCTGCATCAAGGACCCCACCCAGGTGCCTCGATTTCAAGCGCTCATAATCTTATAAGAATGTACCTGAGCCGCCGACTTCTTCCTTTGCCGCAGGCGTCGTGCTCGTCCTACGTCATGCCCGCCTCGACGGTCGCCGCCGGCATCGACTCCCTCTGCACCGCCATGCCCTTCATGTCCGCTGATTTGATCCCTCGTCCGCGGCCGCCGGCGCCTCCCTCCCGCTCTGAACGAAGGCCAGGGTCGGGTGCTCGCTGAAGACGGCGTGCGCGGCGCGCTCGGCGGGCGGGAGCGGCGCCCTGTGCGACCCCATCGCGCCCATGGCCGCCGTCTGCTCCAACGACGGGTGCGGGGGGGCCGGGCCCGCCCCCAGGCCATCCCGCTGACGCGCGCCGCGCGCCCCCAGGACGATGTACAAGATGCAGGGGTGCGCCAGCTGGAACACGATGTGCTCGACGGGCACCAAGGTCCCCGCGTGCCCCACGTACGCCGCGGCGGTCAAGCCCCTCCTCACCACCGACGCCGTCCGCCCCGCCCCGCCCCGCCCCGCCCCCCCGCCCCGCCCGCCGCGCGCGTTCGAAGGCCGACGGCCGCGTCTGTCCGCCGCGCACGCAGGTGAACGCGCACGTGCTGGGCATCTGCGGCTCGCACTTCATGGACGGGTGCGACAAGTGCACCCTCGTCGGCAAGTACCTCCGCTGCGACACCCTCGCCGTCTACGGACAGGCCCGCCGGCCCCCCCCCCCCCGCCCGAGCCCTGCCCGCCTGACGCCGGCGGGGGGCGCAGCTCTGCGCGGCGATGCCCGAGATGCCGCAGTGCCAGGACTGGGCCGCGATGTGCTCCGCCGTGCGCCCCCGGCGCCGGGCCGCTCGCCCCCGCGCATCCCGCGCTCAGTCGGCGTGCGCAGACGCCCGGGGAGTGGCCCGAGTGGGGCTGCCCCTCCAAGGGCGGCGCGAGCCCGTCGGCCTCGTCGTTCCGCCCGGGGCCCTCCATGATCATGTACTTCCACACCGGTCCGCTCCGATCCGCCCCCGCCCGCCCCTCCAGCAGCCTGACGCCGCGGGCGGCCCCGCGCAGGGATCAACGAGTACATCCTCTTCAAGCAGTGGGTCCCCAAGACCGACGCCGAATTCGTTCAGCCCGCCCCTCCCCCCTCCCCTCCGCCCCTCCGCCCCTCTCCCCCGCTCACGCCTCCCTCCACGGCAGGCGGGGGCCTGCCTCGCCCTCTTCTTCCTCGCCATGTTCCACGAGCTCCTCGTCGCCGGCCGCGCCCTCGCCGACCTCTGGGTGCCCGCCCCGCTTCATTCCCAATCAAGGAGTCTGGGCTCTTTTAGATGTTAAGAAACACAAGGCATCTCAATTAAGAGGATTAGGCTCTAAATATACCTTAAGATACATAAGACCTTTAAGAGGATTAGGCTCTAAATACGATCCTCAAGAGATCAGGCTTCTAGACGCATAAGATCCTGGAAATGTCCTCTGATCGTCTGATCGACTGGGCCCTCGGGCCGCGCAGTCGGTGAACCGTGCGCGGCGGCGGCTGCGGATGGCGCGCCGCGCGGCGGCCTCCAAGGACGCGGAGGGCGGCGCCTGCCCGCCCCAGACCACCTTCCAGTGGTGGTCCCGCCCCCAGGTGAAGAAGCGCCCCAGCGCCCCGCTGACCTACCGGCCCCTGCTGACCGGCGCGGGCGCGGGCGCAGGCGCAGGCGGGTCCGGGGCCCGTGCTGGGCACGCCGGCGCCGGCGGTCGCGATGAAGGGCGTCGTCCAGTCGGAGGAGGCGGTCGACGCGAGCGGCGCCGTCGTCGCCGGCGTGCACGTCGTGCGCTCGCTCGCTCGCTCGCCCCCGCCCTGCTCCACAGCGAGCGGCGCTGAGGGCGCGCGCGCGGCGGTGCCGGCAGACCAAGGAGTCGTGCCCCTGCTCGGCCGCGGGGGCCGCCGGCAAGTGCATCAAGCTCAAGCCCGACCCGCTGTGCGCGCGCTCTCCCGCGCGCTCCTAATCTCCTCAGCTGCTCGCTGGGCGCTGAAGGGCGGGGCGGGGCGGCAGGGACCGCCCGGCGGCCGTCGCGCTGCTGACCGTCGCCCGCCGCTTTGGATTCCGCCTCGTCACCTCCGGCATCGGGTGCGCCCTGAGGAGAGACGTCCAATTGCAAGGGCGGTGGCGGTGGCAGGGATAGGATAGGGCAGCCAGCGGCTCCCCCGCCCCCTCACAACCTGGCCTGCTCGGAGGAGAGACGTCCAGGGGCGGAGGCGGGGGCTGGGGCAGGGATAGGGCAGCCACCGGCTCCTCCGCCCCCTGCCGCCCTCGTCCCTCCCCCCCCCTCCCCCCGCCCCGCCCCCCCTCCCGCCCCACCCCCGCCCTCCCCTCCCCTCCCCTCGCCCCCCCCTCCCCGCCCCTCCCCTTCCCCCCCTCCCCCCCCCCCGGGACTCTAAAGCCCTCCGGGCCTCGTGCTTCCTCGTGGGCCCCCCTCACTCGCCCCGGCAGGTACTTCCTGATGCTCGTGGCGATGACGTACAACGCGGCGCTCTTCTGCTCCATCATCGCCGGCTTCGCCTTCGGCTCCATCGCCTTCGGCTGGATCCCCGAGTGGTGCGCCGGGGCGCTGAGAAGCTCGGGTTTAATATGCGTCAGAGGAGAAGCTCAGAAGCTTGTAGCTGTAGCTTACGCTTGTGGGGAAGAAGCTTCGCTTCACGTACTAGAAATGTTAGCCTTTAGAGTGGTGCGCGGGGGCCCAGATCTAGAAGCCCGCGGCTTGATTCAGAGCTCGCTGGGGCTGTGAGCCGGGCTTGTTTTCTGACCTGGTGGGCGCAGGTACGCGCTGCAGGGGTACGGGGCCCCCGAGGACGATATCATCCGCGGCGGCGTCGAGACGGAGGACTGCTGCACTTAAAAATATATAACTACACGCGTCGTCTCTTTAACCTAATGATCTATTTGATGCAGCAAGATGGATTATTTCTCGATGCACTCAGTGGCTCTGTGTTTTGCAGGCTTGCTTATATTCGACATGTGGTTTTCTCTTCAGGGCTCCAGTTGTAGAGCCTGGTATAGTATTTTTGTTCCAGTGCTAGTATTGGAGGTGGTGACGGCGATTCTTTTTCATTTCTCTGCCAGACTCCATTCAGATTTAATTTAAAAAACTCTCAATCTTGATCCGACGACGCGCCCCGGGCCCCTTTCCCTGGTCGATCACGGTCTGCATGTTGCCCATGCTGCCGGTCTGGGCCGGCGGTGCTCGGCAGTCGACGAGCACCCCCAGAGACGGGGGGCGGGGGGGGGGGGGGGGGGGGGGGGGGGGGGGATATCGATGTGGCTCGTGCACGTACGCGTGGTACTCTTTTTAGAAAAAGGCCCGCGCGCGCCGGTTGACGACAAGAGGGGGCGCCTAATCTGCAGGAGCTGTGCGCGGTTCTAGGGCGGTAACACTCGGGCTCAGGCGGCCTGCGCATGCCGCTGATCATGATCGGCCTGGCGCGCGGGCGGCGAGGAAGGCGAGGGCGCGCCGCGGGGTCGGCCTGGACGATATCGATCGCGAGGAGCGCCGCGAACCTGGCCGCAGCCGCGGCGTTGGCCGCGGCGTGGGTGTCCTCCGTCGACGTCGGGGCAGTGGCGGATGCATATGTCCTCCGGGGGCGGGGGCTTCTTCGCGCGCCTTCTTAAGCTTCGATTCGTGCCCTCCGGGATCCAGTACTTCGAATTCGTACGTATCCCACGTGCACATCTATATTATCAGTTTATCACCGTGCGATCATGCAGGTAAAAGCGAGGGGCTTGATTATAATTATTCAATACCGTAGTACGCTAAGCCTTGCCGCAGTACCGTTCGTGATCAGCATCGTCACGGATCCCCGGAAGAGATCACGCTAACGTTGGCATGCATATGTCCATGGACCGGAGGCACCGCGCGCGGGCGGCCGACGACGCCAACGCGAACGTTTAACGGCGGATCTGACAATCGCGATCCGCCGAACGTGACCCGAGACCTTCTGATGAGAGCTTTGGCCTCAATCTTGTGGCGCACCCCTGAAGCCCTCATGATCATCCCTGATCATGAATTCCGCCCCCCACCCCCACCCCCACCCGGGCGCGCGCTTTCCTCAAGGCCTAGGTCCCCTGCCCCGCCCAGCCCCGCCCCGCTCCGCCCCCGACCTAGGCCTGTCCTTTCCTCCCCCCCCTCCCCCCGCACCTTTCTAAAAATCGCCAACTCCATCGAGTTCGCGAGTTCGAGCTTGTAGCTATATATAGGTTCCGACGTCGACTCCCCGTAAGAATGCGAAGAAACTAAACGATGTTCTTGAAGACTGCGCTACGTATATTGGTACAAGCTGCAGCCTGCAGGCCTACGTATACGTACACAGGCTGCAGCACAAAACTTTGCACATAAAATCACTATCGCTTGTGATCTTATGCAGCTCGCATAATTGTCGAGATCTGGATCTAGACCAAGCTAGTACTAGTGCTGCCGATCGCAGATTCTCGCAAAAACGCCGAACGACTTCGCGACTAGGATCAGGTCTTGCAAAAAATTGCGGCGCGAATTCGAAAACTTTCTAATGCCTGAAAAAGAAATTCGACCAAAAAGCCTAAAAGAATTCGAAGGAGTCCGAGGCTCAGCGTTGCAATCTACTGCCAGGCTGAAAACTAATCATCACGAGCTGCTACCAGTGCTGCGGTCCACGTCCTGGGGGGCGTGCAGGTGCCGCCGCTCCCAGAGGCTCATGCGGGGTGCCGGTGCGCGTGATGGCGCCGGAGGCGGCCGCGGAGGGCCCGCGGCCGTGAGCGGCGGCGCCAAGGGCTGCAGGTGGCCGAAGTGCGGTCCCACCGAGGAGAAGAGGGGCGAGGTCGACAGGGAGATGGCCGCCACGGATTCGTCGTCCACCTCTGCGGGGAATGTATATTCATAAGAAGCTACAGAAGCGACAGATCTCAACGATGCCGACGTCGACGCACCGGCGGAGCAGCGGAGGCGGCGACATCCGATGGAATGGTCGAATATCGTCATCGCCTCGGATAGGGTCCGCAGGAAGTCGAGCGCCCTGCAGCGGCATCAATGATCGAGCTGGCGCTCAAAGTTCTAGTATTTTATTTAGTTAATTTTGCATATGGTCCGACGGTCGGAATAATTTGCACCGGATCGTGTGCATAATCAGCGTGTCCCTGAGCGAACGAGGCGATGAGGGGACGGCGACCCTGTCGGGCACGACGTGCGAAGCGCAGATCTACCGCAAGAAAGAGTTAGTTCCGCTTTAAATTTCAGTCGCGGTATAATTTCAATCAATTTACAGATAAATCGATTTCAAGCTGACCTTGCAGAGGCTTCTGACGAAGCGCTGACGGGAGACGTGGGGCGCCCCCTGGCGGTCCACCTCCCAGTCCTGCTTGGCCTTCTCCAGCGCCACGAGCGCGTCCAATTTGTAGGGCGGCGGGAGGAGCACGCGCTGCAGTATCAGGTGCGACCTGCCTCGATGGTGGTTGGCGAAAAAGCGAATCGAATACATTTAGTTTATTAAGGGGTTGCATGGCGAAGGGCAGACCTTGTGTAGCGGTCGTAGCAGAGGTGGTCGGGCTCGCGATCGGGCGCGGCGCCGGCCCGAGGCGCGTGCACGGCGGCCCAGATCTGTTGCCCGCGATCGCGAGGCGTTATTTATGTTTGAAAAATGAATATATTAGTTGATGTTGGCTCTAAATCTGCCAAGCTCGGCGCTACTCGGCGCGACGGCGCACCTGCTCGATCTCGATGCCAACGGAGGGCACAGAGGCGAGGCGGCGGCGGAGAAGCCGCGAGTAGCTGAGGGACGGGCCGCTCTGCACACGCAGCTCGCGTCCGGAGGAACCGAAATAACTCGAATCGACCGCGCCCGGGACCGCGGCCGTGCGGGACGAATTCGAAGGCTTCGTCCGGGAAGCTGCGAATTCGAAGCGGGGCGCCGCGGGCGGCCGCGGAGGAGCGGGCGAGGAGGATCGGGAGGAGGAGGCGGAGGAGGCGGAGGAGGAGCAGGAGGGCCTGCGGGGGGAGGACCCGGAGGACCGGGGCGTCGACTGGGAGAGGGGGCTCGCGACCGCGAGCGGGCCGAGCTCCTCGTCGTCTCGCGAGGCGACCCAGTCGTCGAGGGCCTGCAGCTGCATCCGCATCCGCAGCCGCTCGAGCTCCACCTGCGGCGCCAGCTCCGCGATCCGCGCCGGCGTCTGCGGTTTCGGCATATGCATATGCATGCAGATGTCCATGGTCATGATCAGCGTTGAATTCGAAGCTTCACGCAAGCGCTGTCGACTGTGAAGTATTTAGAGCTGGCCACAGCAGCTGAAGCTGCCACACGGATCCGGAGCTCTAGCCGCGCGCTGGGCGTCGATTGAAATGCCGCGCGCGCGCGCTCGCGCCTGAATTTCGAAATCGCTCTCTGGCCTCGGCGCGGCGACGCTTGCCGCAGTGCAGCGTTCTCTTTGTTGCAGCCGCTGCCTGCACGCGCGCGCACGTAGCTTCTCGAGCTCCTCTGAACTTCGGAATCTTGATCAGAAGCTGCCGGGCTCCGACGCCGCGCACGCGTACGTGCACCGGCGGTACTACGGTACTAGGACTAGGCCGATAGCTACATGTACAGCTAGCGCTGCGCTAGCGCTGCCAGTGCGGCTGCTTCGTCTGCGCGCTGATATGCTGCAGGCTGCAGCGCTACAGCCTACCGGTAGCCTGCAGACTGCACTGGCCCTGCCAGGCTGCAGGCGAGGACGCCGGCCGTGCGCCGGCGCCGGCGAAGCCGCTGAGCGGGCATATGCATGCGCGCAGGCGGCGCAGCCTCGCAGGCAGGGTTCGCCGCCCATAAATTATGGAAAAAGTATTCCATAATTTTTCGAAAAATTATGGGATAATTTTTGCCCCCCGTTTCGGCCACCCATAATTTATAGAAAATTTTTAGAGGACACCCCCCTGGCGCCTCTAAACGTTATAAGATAGATCTACAGTGTATTGAAAGCAAATAAGGCTGCTTTGCGGGTGCTGAATGCGAGGTGCGTCGGCGCCTCTTCCCCCCTCTAAGAGCCCCTACCCCCCCCTCTATAGCTAGCTGTCACCCAGCCATCCTTGCAATTGCTGCAGAGCGTCATTAGCGGCCCATGGGCCATGGCCAGGACATACCTCTGAGAGTCAATAAAGCACTCTGACATGCATATAATGCTTCTGAGCAACGAAAAAAGGCTGAGCGACGAAACTTTTCCGCTTTGTATGCGGCATAATTTTTCCCATAATTTTCCATAATTTATACATACAAGGCAAAAATTATCGCCATAATTTTTGGACCCTCGGGGGACCCCCAATAATTTTCACATCCCTGCTCGCAGCCTAGAGTCGCAGGCCGCGCGCGCAGCCCTGGGCACCCGGTGACCAGTTGACCACAATGGTCACTTGAAGCCCGTGAGGCCGTACCCCCCTGCAACCGAACTTGCGTCATGATCACAACTTTGACTCACAAGTTGCGTGTCGATTCAAATTTCTCAGGGCCGCTCCCCGCCTACTCGACTTGCGAACCGTTTCGCTTGCGACGTTTCGAATGCGAAAAGGTTCGATTCCCCAAAGTTAACGCCCAATTGCAAGTTGCGGCCCAACTTCCCCAAGCCTGCATGGCGCAGGCGCCGCAGGCTGGATCGAGCCTGGCGGCCTGGCGGGCCGGCGCCGGCGGCGCGGCGCCTGGCGACCCTGGCCCCAATTTCGCCCCGAATTCGAACTTCAGGCTTCAGGCTTGCAATCATTGAATTGGCAATTGCAAATTTGCAATTGCAAGTTGGGCCCCAATATTAATTGCAAGTTCCCCCAACTTGGCATGCGCAACTTCGTGCAGCGCAAGGCCCGACTCGGCGACTCCCCGGCGTCGACGTCCCTCCCCGCGCCCGACTCCCTGGGCCGACTCCGACCCCGGCCGAGTCGTCGGCGCGGCGGCGCCGGGCCGCCGGCCGCGGCCGGCCGCGGCGTCGTCGACTCGTCGCTACTGACTCGCTAGCTGGCCATGGACAGTCTGGACTCGCCGGCGACTCGGCGGCGAGTCGCCGCTCGCTGCTCGATCGTGAATGGCAGTGATTATGCCACTGCCCATTCTGGCCCCATTGATCTTAATTGACGTTTTAAATGGGCGAAAGTCCCGCGAGACATCGAAGTTTTGTATGGCCGCGGCCGCCGTTCCCGCGGCCGGCCGGCGCGGCGAGTTCCCGGAGTCGACGTCCGATCGCGCGATCGTATCCGGAGTCCGGACGTCGACGTCGACCGATGGTCACCGATCGCGACGGTTCCAGAATCCAGAATCCGGATCCTTATAATTCACACGGAAATTCGTCCTGCGTCGGAAATTTCGATTGTTTCAAGCAATCATCGTTTGATCACGAATTGCAAGTTGCAAATTGCAGTTCACGATCGCGAATTCGAAGAATTCGGGGCTCTGAGCGACATCTCCAGGTCCTTGATCATGAGCTCGCGCGCATTAAAACGTTCGCGATGAAGATGAATCCCAGTCCGGTCCGGTGGAGGGGATGCCGGACCCCCTCTGGCTGCAGTGGCTCATGATCAACTTGGCAAATATAAGCCATGCCTTGATTATCAGTATATAAAGCTTGCTAATGCTTTCATATATGTTTCAAGTTTCCCGAGCATCATGCGCAGTTCGAACTTTGGAGTCACCGAGTTGCGAACGCAAATCCGCTAGGAGATCTAGATCTAGAGCGCCGTCGTGCGCCAGCCTCCAGGGTCAAGCGCTAGATCCTTGAGCTCAATCGCGAGTATGATCAGGAACGGGCAAGGAGAATCGGGCTAGAGGAGAAACGAAGAAGCTGCAGATCTGAAATATTCGAAGAAAAAAGTGCACAACCGCATTTCACAAGATAACCTTAGAAGAATAAATGCTCCAAAACGTGTGCGAGCTCCAGAAGAAGCTTCCAGGTGCCCTCGGGCGGCCCTTCAGCTGTAGCTTAGACCAGCCGATCCCTTCCCGCCCGTACGAGTCCCGCCGGCGGCGGGGCGTTGGGGCGAGCCCCACCGCCCGTACCCGCCACCCGGCGACGGCAGCGCCTGCCCCGGCGGCGAGTCCGGCCGGAGGGGGTACTGCGCGCGGCGGGTTGGATCGCGGCCCGTACCCCCCCCCCGGGTGCGCTCATCGGACGCGTACCTCGTCGGAGGCGTGGAGGGGCACAGCGATTCGACGGGGCGGCTTGTGCGCCGGGGGCGAGTGCGAGGCGACGGGGCGGCGGGGTACGCGCGTGTGGCCGGGGCGCCCCGTGGAGGGGGCGGAGGGCGGCGTGGGTGGGAGGAAGGCGTGCGGCCCGAAACCGCCCGGCGCGGATTCGAGCACACGATGGGCGGGCCGCCCGAGGCGCGGGAGCCGCGGGCTGCCCCCCGTACGGCTCTTGGTGGCCTTACCCCGCCGGGGGGGCGTCTGGGGCTCCTCGGAGGGCTCCAGGGGGGGTAGAGCCTTCCCCGCCGTCCGCGCCGCGAAGTCTTCGAAGAGGTACGCGAACGCGGCGATGAGGTCCTCTGCGGGGTACGCGTTCACGGCGGAAGGGGAGGAAGACGGGGCTACGCGGTTCATTGCACCCTGACGGCGGGGGGGGCTCCGGGGCGGCTTGCACGCGTCGCCGCTGGCCGTTGGCCCTCGGGCCAAAGACGAGCCGGTCGAGGGGGGAGAATCTAGCGGGACGAGGGGGGGTACAGCACGCGGGGCCGGCGGGGGTGGCGCCTGCGCCTGCGAGGCCGCGGCCGCCCCCTCCCCCTCCCCCTCGCCATCCAGCGGAGGGCTGCAGAAGCGCATCGCAAAAAGAAATGCCGCTGGCGGGATTCGGGCTCGCACCTCTCGGGCGGCTCGGGCGTCCAGTCCACGTCGTCTACGGTGACGGGGCCTGAGCCCCTGGTAGCTCCCTCGGCCCCCGGGACCAAAGGCGCGGGCGCGGCCTTGCGCCGCGCGTGAGGAAGGGGCGGTGGGAAAGGGAGGGGCCTCGGGGACCTGGAGCGCGGCCGCGGGCGCCCGGGCGGGAACGTAGCCCCTCCCGACGAGCAGCGGGCCGCCCCCGGCCCTGCGCGGCGCGGCGCGGCGCACGTCTCGACCCAGAGGAAGGAGGGAGAGACGAGGAAGGGGGGCACGCAGCCGCACCGCCGCTGCCGCCTGCTCTCCCGCAGGGCGCGCCGCGCCGCGCGGCGCCGCACCGCAGCCTGGAGTGAACCTCAGGCGCGGGGCGTGACTCATGCGTGGCCGGAAGGAATGAGGGGTACCTGGAGAACAGTAGCGGCCGCCCAGCGCCGGTCCGCAGCCGCGGCGTGCGCCGCCCACGCCCCCGCCGAGCGTTGCTGTACCCCGATGCCGTAACCGGGCGCGGGCCCGGAGTTGGTGCGGCTGCGCTCGATGAGGGGATAGGGGGTATAGGGAAGGGGAAGGGGGAGCGGGCGCACGCCGCTGGCGCCGGGGCGCGAGGGGAAGCGGCGGAGACAGTGCGGCGCGGGGGCGAGCCGGGCGGCCCGCGCCGGCGGCCCCTAAGCAGCCGGGGTACATGATTAAAATACCCGAGGAGGTGAGGCGGGGTATGCGCACGCGGGGGAAGCGCGGAGGGACCGGGGGGGCGATCTGGAGGGGGGCGAGGCATGCCGGCGGCTGGCCCCGCGAGCGCTCGATCGTGGGGGGTCCGGCCGGCTTCGCCGGGTCCGCCCGCCCCGCCCGCCCGCGGCGCGGCAGCCCCAGGGCCTGCCTGAGCGCGCGCTCCCTCCTCCGCGCCAGCGCGGCCCTGCCGGGCCCGTCACCGGGATCGCCCCGTCCCGTACCCCTCCCGCCTCGATCCTTCGCACCGGATCGCCGACGTGATCACGAGCGCGGCGCGCTCGAGAGCCTCCGCCGGGGTCGCTGGGCGGAGGGCGGGTACGTGAAAAAGAGGGCGAGAGAGACGAGATTGTTCGGGGGGTACGGCCTCACCCGCGGACCGCTCTCCCGTGACGAGGTTCACGAACTCGATCGGGGGCGGTGCGCCCTGCCGCCGGGATCGCTGGGGCCGGCATCGAGGGGGGCGCAGGTGCAGCGAACGGGCGAACCCGGCGATCGGAGGGGCCCGGGGGCGCCACGGGCACCCAGGGCGCGAAGAGGAGGTAGGGCCCTGCCGCGCGCGTCAGCGGAGGGCGCCGGGCGGCAGGGCCGAGGCCGGGGCCGGGGTCGGGGGAGCGGACGGGCGGCGGGGCAGGAGGGGGCGCGGAGGGGCCGGCCTGAGGCGGCGTAGTCGTCGGACCAGTAGGCGGGCAGGCTCCCGAGGTCCGCCCGCACCTCCGCCAGCTGCCGCCCCCGCCATGAGCGCGAGGAAACGGGCCGGGAAACATATATGGAAACTCGACTAGAGTCTAATGCGTGATTCTGAAAGAGGCGGCGCGGGGCGCACGCGGGATACGCAGTCCCGAACGATGGCCGCCGGGTGCAGCCGCGTGCTCGTGCACCTGTTGAAGGGGGGGGGGGAGTTACAGGGGGTACGGGACGAATTGAAATATGGGGTGGGGGACGGGGCACGTGTCCGGGTGGAAGTAGAACGGGCGTCCGCGGGTCTGCGCGCCCGGGCCGTTGAGAAAAAAGGACAATAGACGCAGGGGGGGTACGAACGCACGTCGCGCTCGGCATCCCAGCCGGGGGGTAGGGCCGCGATCGTCAGGTAGTGAATCTGCGGCGAATCGTTTTCGTCGGAAGGGGGTAGGGGAGAACGGAGGGGGATAGAGGCAAAGCGGACCCAAAGGAGTGCCCAGTCGGCGGCGGCGGTGGAGGGGGGGGAGAAGGGGCTGTCGGGGGCCCCCCGCGCCGCCTCCTCCCGAACCGCCGCCAGGGGTACCTGAAAAGCCAGGGACACGTTGCAGGGCAGACCGTGCCGACGCAGGGTGGGGGGCTGGGGCGCGAACCACGTCCGGGTACACGCGAGGGAAGAGAGCGGGGTGGACGCGCCCCGCCCCCCGGGGGCTGGTGGCTGCGCTGGCGGGGGTACGCGGGCTGCTGGCCGCGGGTTGGGGCAGCTGGGCGAGGGACTGGGGGGCGGAGGGAGGTACGGGGCCCTCCTCCACGATCGCCGGCAGGTCCTGCTGGACGCTGGGGCGGCGCGCCTCCGGGGTACCGGGCGCCAGCCGGGGGGCTACAGGCTCCAGGAGGGGCACGCGTTGGGGCATTGCGGGGGCGGAGGAGGGCCGGGGCTCGTCGGGGGGGAGGGGGGAGTGCTCGGAGGGGGGTAGGCTGGGCCTGCGGTTCGGGGTGGCGGGGTCGATCCCGGGTCCAGGGGAGGTCGGGGTCCAGCTGGCCCGCAGCCGCATCTGGGAGCTCGGCCGGCGCCGCGTCGGGCTCTCCGTCGGCGGCGGCGGCGGCGGAGGAGCCGGAGAGCGGAAGTAGGACCCGTCTGGGCTCCTGATATCGATCGTTTGTGTGAGGAGCGGTGTGGCGGAGCGGGGGCGGGGGCGGGGGCGGGGGCGGGGGCGGGGGCGGAGGGCGCACGGGGACGCGTCGGCGACCGAAGGGGAGCGCGGCGCGATCAGAGCGGCCACGTCGACGCCGCTGCGGCGAACGCGTCAGGGGCGCGCCCCGCCGGGCCGGGCCCGAGCGCAGGCGGCGGACCGCGAGGCCAATTCGATCTCGACGCGGCGGCGCGCGCGCTCGTGCTGCTGCATCTCCTGCATCGCCGCCCGCCGCCTCGGCTCCAGCGCTGCCGGGCCGTCAGCCGCAACGCCTCAGGGAGACTTGCGCTGCCCATCGCCGGCGGTGGGGCCGGGCAACTGCGTTCTCACCCGCCAAGAACACGCGAAGCTCCTCTTCCGACAGCTTCTGCAGGTCGGTGGCTCCATCGTCCGCTGCATTGCGAAGTCGACATGTCACTCGGACGTGTACACGGCATGCGGCGCAGCAGCGGTCTCTCCGGCGGCGCACCGGTGACTGGGGACAGCGGAGCATCCGCGCTAGCGCGGGCCGCGCCTACCGCTAGCATACCGGCGGTTTTCCTTCAGGCGGCGCCGGCTAGGGGCGAGCGGTTATGAGTAGATTCTGCAACTCGATCTAGGTGCCTCTTACGGGTCGCCGGTGCCCATCTTGCCTGCTGGAGGAATCCACGCTTTGGGGGGAAGGGGCGTGGTGGGGGTACACCAGCACAGGCCGTCGTCTCAACGTTCGCAAAGCGATTCCCGCCGCCCGCCACCCCATGATGGCGGAGCGGCCGCTGGAAAGCAGCGAGCTGCTCCACGACGCGGCACTGGGCATCGCCGACGACCTGCTGAAGGACCCGCTTGAATCCGACGCAGCGAAAGATGGGCAGATTGCGGCCGATCCGAACCTCGTCAAGGTACGCTCTATGCATCAGGCTAGCTCTTAGCTATCGTAGCTCTGCGCTGCGTCGCCCCAGCGGCTCTGTGGCCTCACTCGCTCGCAGACCGTCCGCGTGTTGCGGCGGGAGCTGCAGGAGGACCGGAGGCCTGGAACTGGCCGCGAAACAACCAAGAGGCCCATATCATTCGAGCTGAAGTGCGCCCTCGGCCGCCGGCGAGTTTCGTGCCTGACCGGTCAAACTTTCAGCCGCAAAGCCTCGGGCGTTGCGCCATTGCCGGCTCTTCCAGCTGCAGATGGCATGGATGACATTGAATCGTACTTTGGGGCCGAAGGAGGTGCGCGGACGAGAGCCCACCAGCTCTTTTTGAACTCCCAACTCACCGGATCTCCCGCGCTGCGGCCGCAGCCTCTGAGGGGCGCGCCACGGCCTCGGTCGGGGCCCCATCCGAACAAGAACCGGATTTGGAGGTGGAAATCAACGAGCAGAGCGGTGCGCGGGACTGATTCTGTGTCGGGCTGCGGAGCGCCTAGCTAAGCCCAGCGCTGACGCTGCTCGCCGCGCCGCCGCTCGCAGAGGCCGGAGAGCGTGCCAGCACCGTCGCGCCGTCCGAATCCGAGCCGCGCACGAGGTCCGCGGCCCGGGCGGGCCGCCCCCGTGCTTTCGCGCCACGCCCTGACCGGCGCCTCGCAGCGCCGCGCCCAGGACTTCGCACGCCACGAGCGCGATCCGGAGCAGCGCGGCCGCGCCGTCGGAGCGGTCCTCGGTGCGGGCGTCGGACGCGGAGTCGTTCGAGTTCCGGGAGGAGCCGCCGGAGGACTGGCGCGGGAGCGAGGCGACGGCGACGTCGCCCGTGGGCGACTCGACGCTCAACATACACTCGCCGCGCGCCAGGGGCTACTCCTCCTCCGCCTCGGTGGCCGCCGCGGCGATCGAGGCGGCCGCGGGGGCCGGCGGCGGCGAGGCCAGCAGCAGCAGCAGCAGCGGGGCCGGCGCCATCGCAGCCGTCGGCGAGGCGGAGGCGGTGACGCCGGCCGCATCGCGCGGGCGCTGCGGCCGGGGGCGTACATGGGTGCCGGCCTGCCGCTGGCGCTGTTCGGCGCCGGCCAGTTCGCGCCGCAAAGCTCGGCGATCAAGACGGTGCTGCCGCGGCCCGCGGAGGACGGGCCCGTCGCCGAGGCGCCGCTGGAGCTGCCGGAGGGGGCCGAGGGCGTCCCGCCCACCCCGCCGCCCGCGCACGCCAACGCCGGCGCCGCCGAGGCGCCCGAGACGCCGGCGCCCGCCGGCATCTCGGCGCCGGCGGGCCCGGACGCCCGCGGGCGCGTCTCCGTGGGCGTCAGCTGCCCGACGCCCAGCGGGCACCTGCCGGGGATCGCGGAGGGCGTGGACTCGCCCCGCACGCCCATCGATCCGGCGTACGCGGAGCGGAGGCAGCGGGCGGGGCTGGCCGGCATGCTCCCCGACGCGCCCCGCCCCGATGTCATGGGCCTCCTCAAGGCCCACCGCCTCCCGGGCGACCCGACGCCCCAGCCGATCCGCTTCCCGCACCGGCCCGAGGAGGCCAGCGCGCCGCAGACGCCGGCGCGCCCGACCGACGAGCAGTTGGCCCGCGCGCGCGTCGCCGACCGGCTCCAGGCCGACTCCTCCCTCCACCACTCCACCCCGGCCTCCAAGGCCGCCCCGCCCCTCTCCGCCACCCCCGTCGCCCTCGGCCGCGGCCCCGGCGGCCCCGGCGGCCCCGGTGGCGCCGGTCGGGCGCGTGGGCGCCCGCGCGCTGCCCGGCCCGCCCCGGCCGCCGCCTCCTCGTCGTCAGGGCCGCCGGCCCCTCGGCCCAGTTCCGCAAGCCCGCGCCCCGAGCCCCGCCCGCGCCGCCTCCTCCTCGGCGCCCGCCCCCGCCGCCAGCCCCGTCCGCGCCCTCCCGGCCCGGCGCCCTCCCCCGCCCGCCCCGCCCCGCCATCTCGGGATCCCCGGCCCGTGCAGTCGCCGGCTCCCCCGCCCGCCCCGCGGTCGTCGCGGTGCAGCACCGGCGCAACGCGGCGCCGGCGCTGGCGCCGCCGACGCCGCCGGCGGCCGCCGGCCGCGCCTCCGTCGCGGCGTCGGAGGACGGGGGGACGCCCTCGCCATGCTGGGGCGCTACGGCACGCCGGCCGGCACGCCGGCCTCCGGCGCCCCGCGGCGACGCACCTCGCCCCGCTTCCGCTCCGAGCGCACGCCGGACATCGACAACGGGCGCTCCAGTGCCGCGGACGAGGAGGAGGAGGAGGAGGAGGAGATCGTCTCGGTCGACGTGGACGCGGGGGGCCCGGAGGCGGCCGAGAGCCCCGCGCCGCCCCCGGCCCCGGCCCCGGCGCTCGTCGGCGGCTACGACGACGACTCGGACGACGGCGGCGGCGCCGTCGGCGGCGGCTTCGACGACGGAGACGACGAGGAGGAGGCGGGGGCGCGCCCGAGGCCTCGTCCCCGAGCCGTCGCCGGCGCCGTCCCGCGCGCCCCGTCCTCCGGCCGCCGCCGCCGCCGCGCCAGCAGCGAGCCGCCGCCCCGCCGGTGCGCCGCGCCTGCCCCTGCCCATGCTCGGCAGCTGAGCCCGGCCCCGCAGGACCCTCAGGACGAGGAGGAGGAGACTCTCGTCGCGTCGCCGCGCCCCGCGCCGGCGCCGCCCGTGCCTCGTGCGCACCCCCGCCTCGCGTCCGCCCGGCTTGGGCCGCCCGGGCCGAGCGGCCGGCGCGCAGGCCGGCGCGCGTCTCGGCGGGGGCGCAGACGACGCCGGCGCTCGAGCAGCCGAAGCGGAGGGGGCGGCAGCAGCCGGCGAAGCGGAAGGACTCGGCGCCCGCGCCCCCGGCGGCCCCGATGGGCCCCGTCGAGTCCAAGCACGTCGACGGTGCGCGCGCGCCCCTCCCGCCCGCTGGCCCCGTCTCGGGCCCGGGGCTCACGCGGGCGCAGCGGTGGGGATCCGGCACAGCACGCGCATGCGGATGCCCCCGCTCAAGTTCTGGAAGGCCGGCGAGAAGGTCGTCTACCAGCGCCCCGCCGACGCCCGTGCGCCCTCCTCCCACCCTCCTCCTCCTCCTTCGTCGTCGTTGCGAGCCCGTGTCTTCGCAGCGCTCCCCGTGATCGTGGACATCACGACGGCGCCGCCGACGGAGAGCGGCCACCGCGCCAAGCCTCGGCTGGGCGCCGTGGGCCCCAAGCTGCTCCCGGCCCCGGGCGTGGCGGCCTCGCCGGGCGACCCGTACGACGGGGAGGCGACGTACAGCCCCATGACCGCCCAGCGCCTCCGCATGTCCAGCGTCTCCGCCCGCTCCTCGCTCCCCGCGCCCCCCGCCCCCGCCCCCGCGCCCAAGTCCCCGGCCGCCGCCGCCGCCCGCGCCAAGGGCAAGGAGCCTGTGCGGCGCGCCTCGCCCCCGCGGGCCGCCGACTCGCCGCCCAAGCCCAGGCCGCGCACGCCGGCCGTCGCCGGCCCCTCCCACGCCTCCAAGCGCCCCCGGGACGAGGAGGAGGAGGAGGAGGAGGAGGAGGAGGCTCGCCCCGCGAAGTCTGCCGCCAAGGGCCGCAAGGCGGGCGCGAGCGGCGCGCCCAAGGCCGCCGGCCGCGGGCGGAGGCGCATCGTCGAGGACGACGAGGACGAGGGCGCCGAGGAGCCGGCGATCAAAGAGGAGGAGGAGGAGGAGGACGGCAAGCGGGCGCGGAAGAGCGCGAAGAAGGCGGGCGGGGAGGATGCCGCCGCCAAGAAGCGCGGCCGGCCTTCCAAGGACAAGGCGGGGGCGGCGCCGCCCGCAGCAGCCGCCGCCGCGCGCAAGCGGCCGTCCAAAGACGACGACGAGGAGGAGGAGGAGGAGGAGGCGCCCGCGGTGGCCCCGGCCAAGGCCAAGGCGAAGGGCGCCAAGTCCCCCTCCAGGCCCGGCAAGTCGCCCGCGAAGAAGGCCCCGGCCAAGTCCCCGGCAAAGGCCCCGGCCAAGTCTCCGGCCAAGCCGCCCGCGGCGAAGCCGGCGGCGAAGCCGGCGGCGAAGCCGGCGGCAAAGCCCGCAGCGAAGCAGGCGGCCAAGTCCCCAAAGCCCGCCAAGCGCGCGAAGGTGCGAGAAAGCGAGCCGGCCGCTCGTCGTCTCGCTCGCCGGTGGCGAAGGGGGCGCAGGTGGCCGCGAAGGAGGACAGCGAGGAGGAGGAGCGCACGTGGACGGATTCTGACGAGGAGGCGGAGGGGAAGCACAGGGGCAAGCGGGCCGCGCGGCCCGCGCGCCGGCCGGCGCCGCCCCGGGACGAGGAGGAGGAGGAAGAGGAGGAGAGGGACGAGCGGCAGGCGTCGCCGCCGCCGCCGCCGCCGCCGCCGGCGCGTCGGGCCGCCTCCGCAAAGAAAGCCGAGTCCGCCGCCGCGGCGGCGAAGCGGGCCGCCGACGCGGCCGCCATGCCCCGCCCCGCCGCCGCCGCCCGCAAGTCGCCCGTGCGCCCCCGCCCCCGCCGCCCCTCGGCGCCGCTCTGTCTGAGGCGCGGGGCGGGCGGCGCAGGGCGCGTCGAGGAGGCAGCAGGGCTCCTCCCCGAAGGCGGCCAAGCCCAAGCCGAAGGAGAAGGAGCGCAAGCGCGGCAAGGCGCGCCCCCCCTCTCTCTCCTTCCCTTAATTCCTTCCCTTAGCCTCGCCCCGGCCGCCCCTGACGCCCTCCGTAGAGCGCGGCGCTGTCGGACGAGGAGCAGCCGCCGGCTGCGGCGGCGAAGAAGGCGCCCGCCCGCCCCGCCTCCGACGACGACGACTCCGACGACGACGACCTCGACGTGCCCCTCGAGGGTCCGCCCCGTACCCCCCTTCCACTTCGACGTACCCGTCCCGTCCCGACGCGGCGGGGCGCGCGCAGAGCGGATCGTGAAGATGAGCCAGGGCTTCTTCAAGAAGCCCGGCCCCGCCGGCGCCTCGTTCCTCGCCTCCGGGTCCCGCCGCTGAAGCCGAAGCCGACGCGTACCCCCCACGACGCGCCCCGAGCTGACAGCATCCCCCCCTCTGTACAGGCTAGATCTAGCCCCTCGCCCGCGCTGCCCTCCGATCCCGTCCCGTCCCGTCCCTCGCCATGCAGATTTTACGGTTGAATTTCATGCGTTTTACGGCGACCCCGCTTGCAATTGCAACACGCGCCCGGGCTCACATGTACACATCACGTTGCTTGAAACGCACAAGCACTGGAAGAAGCTTACAGCTGCCACAAGTTACGCTACCTGATCGGCGACAAAAAGCATCGGCAGGACGCCGGGTGTAATAAAGAAGGGGAAAAAGAAGTCGCCGCCCCAAAGACACGAAAATAAACATCACAGGACGAACGGGGCCGCGCCGCGCAAAAGCACGCGGCGGGCCCCCTGCATGAGCTCCTCGAGCTCGGGTGCGGGCCCGCGGGGCCCGTCAGAGGGGCCGGAGGGGCAGGGCGCGCGTGGGCAGGAAGCGGCAGGCCCCGCCCGAGAGGCCCCCGTGGTCGATACCTTGCACCGTGACGTTCTCCAGGGGGACCTGCCCCCGCCGGGGTGAACAGACGCCCCTGGACGGTTCGAAGGGAGGGGAGGGGGGCGAAGCGGACCTGGGGTACGACGTCGCGGACGACGCGGCGGAGGAGAACGGTCGCCGAGGCGGTGGCGGCGGCGGCGTCGCGGGGCACGCGACCCTCGCAATAGGGGCACGCGGCGCTCGCGCAGCGGAAGGCCGCCGCGCAGAGGTGCGGCGCCGCGGCCGCTGCCGCTGCCGAGGACGAGGACGAGGGCGACGGCGGCGGGGCGGCCCCGGCGACGGCGGCGGGCCGGGGCCGGGGCCGGGGTGGCGGCGTCGGCGACGGCGTCGAGCCGGAAGCGGATGTGGCGGAGGCGGGGCAGGGCCGCAAGGGGCGCGAGGGCCTCCGGCGAGAGGGCCGCCCGCCCCAGCACCTCGAGGGACTCGAGCGAGGGGAAGAGCGCCGGGACGGCGCGCAGGTGGGCGGGCCCGGCGTAGCGCGGGAGCGAGAGGCGGGAGACGCGGGCGAGGGCGGCGCGGAGCTCCTCGGGCTCGCAGAAGGACTCGACGTCGGCGCCGGCCCACGCCTCCGAGTCGTCGCCCCAGGCGAGCAGGCAGGGCGAGACGCGCGGGGAGTGCTCGAGGTGCACGGCGGCCGCCGAGGGCACGTGCGCCGCCGCCGAGAGGAGCGTCAGCGGGTGCTCGGCCCCCGGGAGCCGCAGGTCGCGCAGGTGCGGGCACGAGGCGGCCAGGGCGCGCAGCTCGCCGGGGGACTCGACGCGGGGCCCCGCCGTCTGGAGCTCCGAGGCGTCCAGGGCCTTCAGCGCCGGGCAGCGGGCCGTGAGGGGCCCCAGGAAGGGCCCCGGCGGGTAGTCGTTGCCGCGGACGCGGAGGGACTCGAGGGCGGGGCATGCGAGCTCGACGCGGACGCCGGCGTGCGCGCAGACGAAGCGGAGCGTCAGGCTCCGCAGCGTCGAGTGGCGCACGAGGATCGGCTCCCAGCGCGTCCGCTGCTCCCCCGGCGGCCGCCGCGCCGCCGCCGCCGCCCGCTGCGGCGACGGCAGCAGCGCTGCCGGGACGGGGATGGGCTCATCAGGGACGAGCGGCGGGGGCGCCGCCGGGGTGGCCTCGAGCGGGAGGGCGGAGGGGGCCGCGGGGTCGGCGGGAGGGGCACGGGCGCCGTGCCCTCGAGGGGCGGGCCGTGCAGGGCGAAGAAGGGGGCGGGAACAGGGCGCGCCGGCTCAGGGCCGTCCGCGGCCGCGCGGGCCGCCGCGGGTCCCGAACGTCGGGCCCCTCCGAGCGCGGGCCGCCCGGGTACAGGAGCGCGCCGGCGCCGGCCGGCGGCGTGGCCGCCGAGGAGGAGGACGACGAGGGCCCTGGGGCGCCGTCCTCGCCGGGGGGCGTACCCCCCCACGGCTCGCGGCCCCCCTCCTCGTCCTCCTCGACGAGAATGGCGTCCCCCTCCTCCGCAAGCTCCTCCTCCTCCTCGAGGGGCGCGTGGAGGCGGCCGGCGCGCACGCCCCACGCCCGCCACACCGCCGCCGCCGCCGCCGAGGACGATGGCATTGGCCCCGTCCGGGCGCCGAGCGCCCATCGGCACGGCGGCGGGCGCCGCGGCGGCTGCACCGCCGAGACGGGTACCGCGTCCGCCTCGCTGTAAAGGGGTACGCCGTCCCCGCGCTCCCCGGGAGGGCGCCGGCGCCGTCCTCCTCCTCCTCGTCACGCTCCGCCGCCGCCGCGTCGGCCTCCTCCGGGGGTACGCCGCCGCGGGGCGCGGCTCGTCGGCGACGCGCACGAGCTCGGCGAGCGCGCCGCGGCTGAGGCCGGCCGCGGCCGCCATGCGCTCGTCGTACTCGTACCCGCCGTCCTCCTCCTCCTCCTCGTCGCCCTCGCCCTCCGCCTCCTCCTCCTCCTCGTCCTCCTCGCCGTAGGCGTGGTGACCCTCGAGCCCGCCCTCGCCCTCGCCTTCGCCCTCGCCCTCGTCGCTCTCCTCGGCGATGCCCATCGCGTGGCTCATCTCCGGCGTCAGGCTCGCGAAGCCGACGCCGGCCGCGCCCGCGTGCGGGAGCAGCAGGAGCGGCCCGCCGGGCGCCGGAATCGCAAAGGCGGCGGCCGCGCCCGTGCGCCCGGGGCCCGCCATGAGGCCGACGTGAAGCGACTCCAGCTGCGGCGCGGGGCGGGGCGGGGCGCGGGTTCGGCTCCCGGCGGCGCAGCAACGGGAGGCGCGGCGGGCCGGCACCTCGGGGAGGAGCGTATCCATCGTCTCGAAGAACTCGTAGACGTCGTCCGTGATAGCCGAGAGATACACCTGCGCGCGCGCCCGCGCGGGTTCGAACCGGGCGAGGGCCGGGCGGCGCCCGCGCGGGGCGGGCCGCGGGCGAGGGCGGGCGGGCGGGCGGACCTCGAGCTGCCGGACGGGCAGAGTCTGCCGCCGGAAGAGCGAGAGAACCCGGGACACCATGAGCGCGGAGCTGAGCTCCAGCCGAATGTTGAGGATGCAGTTCTGCGCGGGTGCGATCAGCTGCCAGCGCAGGCGGAGCGCGCGACAAGGTCGACACAGTGCTCGCCTTGACCACGGAGCGGAAGCGCGTCGAGACCGCCACTGGACGCGCGCGGTCACCGGTGAGCGGCAAGCGGGGCGCGGCGGCGAACGTGCGGGGCCTTACTCAGATCGCCGAACGCAGGGTCCGTAATGTTCAGATTCAGGAACGAGAAGATCTGCGAGGAGGGCGTGGGCGGCGCGGCGGCGTGGCGCGGAGGGTCTCACGTGGGCGAGCAGGTTGTCATCTAGGAGGTCCATCGGCGACTCAAGATCGTCGTCTTCCGGGGAGAATATATCGGCCGTCGGAACGGCCGCCTCCTCTGTCTCATCCTGCTGTCCGGTCGTTGCCGTGTCCACGGGATTGCTGAACTGGCAGTGAGTGCTGATCCGCCCGCCTTGCTGCCGCGGCGTGCTGGGAGTCGAGTTTGGCCCGTTTCCCCCTATCCCGCTGGCAAGGTCCGCGACCTGTAAGTGCAGTCCGAGTCAGAGGCTTGTCCTCTCTCGTTGCCGGAGGCCGCGCAGGGCTTGGAACGCACTGCTGGAGAGAGCACGATGAGAGGATGCGCCTCCTTGGCCTACGGGTGCGCGGAGGAACTCCGTTCAGGGGAGCCGCACGTCTCTGGGAGGGCGCAGCTCGCGCATGCAGCTTACCTCTGCATGGCCCACTTGCCGAGGCTCTACCGAGCCAAGCCCGGGGCTCTTCATCTGGGCCGGGCTCACTTCGGCTCGCGTTGTACCCGAGTGCTCAAGTGAAGGCGTACCCCAAGAGTGGTTGACTTTGCGCCAGCGCGGCACCGGCGGCGCCGGCGCGGGCCGGGGGCCGCGCCGGGGGCCCCGGCGCGCACCGATCGCCGGTCGGCCGCGGGCAATGCCTGCTCGCCGAGGAGTCGGTTTGGCCAGCACTGCGGCAGCTGCATGCAGCGCTATCCGCTGAGCTAGCGCTCTGATGTAGGCGCTAGCGCTAGCCGGCCGGGCGCTTGAAGCGCGCGCTCGGCCGGCCGGGCGCTTGAAGCGCGCGCCAACGCGAGCACTTGCGCCCGGCCTTATAATTATATGTACACGCATATACGTACAACATGTACAAAGATATCGGTGCATGTGTGCGGTGCTAGAGCGGCTCGCGCTGGCTTCCATTCAAGTGGTTGCCTCTGATCCGGCCGCGGGCCGGCTAGGGCTGCGCATGCGCATATCATACTATGCATGCAGCTCGCCCGCGGCCGGCGCCGCGGCGGCCCCATGCCATGATGGCCATGACTTTCTGTCCTGGCCGCGGCCGCGCGCACTAGTACTCTCGTCCTGACCGCGGGCGATCAGGCAATGGCCCAGCTGCAGCTGGTCCTGTGCGTGTGTGCTACCGTCTCACTGACACCAAATGCACACAGCGCGCGCGGGGAGTGCGGGAGCGGCCGGCCCCTCGCCGCCAGCTGCGGCGCCGGCGCTCGCGCACGGTCCGGTCACCCGGCGCCGGGCTGCTCGTCGGCCTCGTCGGGCCCGTCGAGCTCGCCGCGGAGCGCCGCCTGCTGCGCCTGCAGCTCCCGCTCCCGCGCGTCCTCCTCCTCGATCGCCCGCTTGATCTGGATCCGCTCCTGCCCGGGCCCACGCCACCGCCCGTCAGCCGCACAGTTTCAGAGCGAAGGAGCGAGGGTGCGGGCGGCCGGGGCCGGGCCCGGGGCCGGGGCGGGGCGGACCAGCACGGTCATCTCGCCGAGCTTGGCGTTCTGCGCGGCCTGCGCCGCGCGCTTCGTCTGCCGCCGCGCGTCCCGCAGCAGGAACCGCTTCAGGTCCTCCGCGCTCATCGTCTCGCCCTCGCCCGACCTGCCCGCCGCCCGGATCAAATTCTCGAGGAATTTAAGAAAAGCGGCGAATGAATGCGGACCGGTCGATGTAGTCGACGAGCTCGGGGACGAGCTTGGGGTCGATGCCGAGCTCCTTGCTCTCCTTCAGCATGGTCGCCAGCGCGTGCGCGCCCACCCGGCCCTTCCGCTGCTGGTCGAAGAACATGAAGAGCTGCGCGGGGCGGGCGTCACACACTCGCCGGCGCCGGCGGGCCACGGGGCGCGGCCCGCGCGGGCCGGCGGGCGGGCGGGCGGGCGGGCGGGCCTGGTTGATGGCGTAGTTCGTGTGCCCTGAGGCCGTCTGCGTCGCGATGCTCTGCTCATGCACGCACTTGTCCATGACCTGGCGCCACCCCGCAAGGTCAAGAGGGGCAGCGGCAGGCGCGGCGGCCGGGCACGCGCGCGCGCGCGCACCTGGATCATCTGCTCGAGCGTGACCACGCCGTGCCTGGGGTCGCTGACCTGCTCGCGCGGGCGCCTCCGTCAGGGATCCAAAGCGGCGCCGGCGGGGCGCGCGGGGCGAACGCGTGTGAAGGCCATGAGCGAGTCGCGGTCGACGTGGAGCGCGAGCATCTTAAGGATCTTCGCCGCGAGCTGAAACGGGATCGCGTTGTCCTTGTCCACGTCCATGTAGCGCCAGATCTCCAGGAACTCCTGCCCCGACGCGCCAGGCCGTGAGCCACGGCGCGCGGCGAGCGCAGCGCCGGCGCCGGCACTTCGGCGGACCTTCTTCTGGTTCCTGGAGAGCCCTCGGCTGTTGTCATCGTCGTCGTCCTGAGCGAACTTCTTCGTTGGCGGAGCGAGGTTCGCCATCTTAGCTCCGGTGCGCCAGGCGACCCGGTGGAGTGGCAAACCGCTTTCTTCAGCTCAAGGTGCGTCGTCGCGATATTGAACGGGCTGACTCCGCTAGCTATGATGAAAAGAACGGGGGAGGCCGCGCGGGACTAGCTGTACTTTTCCAGGCGCGGATGGTCTAATCTGACGGAATAGCAGAGCGCAGGCTGCGCAGCACAGGCGCGTGCCGTGGACTAGCTTTGTGTTCTAAATCTGTGTACCCCGTTCGTCCCGATGTTCCTCTCCGACAGCCCGCCATGAGGAGACGCAGCGAACCATGAGCCAGCCAACGGAAGCGGGCAAAGGCCCGCCGGTGCTGGTTGCGCTCTGCGAGGTCCGCATTATCCCCGCTGTCCTAGTGCCCCTCCAGCGGGGGTTCGGGCGTAGCGGGCTGTGTCGACGGGATCAGCCCGATCTAGTGCGGTACTCAGGCAGCTGCCGTCCCCCCCGCGGGACGAGCGGGTCGCGCCGCACGCACGCAGCTTGCGGTTTGCCCCACAGAAGCTGAGCCCCACGCTCAGTGGGACCTTTCCCGAACCCTAGCACATCCGCCCCACCCGCACTCCTGACGGGCTGCGGCGGAACCCTCCGATTCTGCTGGCCCTATGGCTTGCGCGGCTGACGCAGGCCCCGCCGCAGGAGCTTAACTGTGCCATATGCCTTGATTACTTCAACGATCCACGAAGCCTTGCTTGCGGGTTCGAAGACGCGCCGCCCGCCGCCGCCCGCAGCGCCCGCTGACCCGCCCACGCGACTCGGTCGTCGCAGGCACTCGTTCTGCACAACGTGCGTGCGGGGGCTGGTGCACGGGAAGCTCGTGCAGTGCCCGCAGTGCCGCAAGATCACCACGCTGGGCCAGAGCGGGCTCGCGAGCCTCCCAAAGAACCACGTGGTCCAGAACATCGTCACCAAGATCAAGGAGACTCAGCGCAAATGCGGTGCACGGCCCGGCCCTCAGAGGATGTGCCTCTCGCTTACGGACGCGTGCGCGGCGCCGGCAGAGCGCTGCGCGTCGGTGCCCTCGAGCGTCCGGTGCCACGAGTGCCTCAAGCTGCTCTGCGACACGTGCAGCATGAAGATACACCGGTGCGCGCGGCCGATCGCCCGCCCGCCCACCCGCCCGCCCGGCGGCGGCGCCCGCTCCGCGCCGGGCCGCACGGCCGATCCGCCGCCGGCAGGCTGCGGGACCTGACCCGCCACAATGTCGAGAAGCTCGTAGCCGGTGGCAAGGTCGTACCCTGGGTCCGCCCTTCCCATTTCCCCGCATCATCCCGCCCCCCGAGCCTCAACGCGCGGGCCCCCTCGCAGCGGCAAGCGTGCCGCAAGCACCTGGAGAAGCGAATCAAGTACTTCTGCGAGACGGACGGGACCCCGGCCTGCTCCGAATGCGTAGCCGCCCACTTCGGCCACCAGTATTTCGTCCTCGGGGTGCGCGGCCTCGGCTGCTTCACTTCCTTTCTGTGTACCGGGGATGGATCGAGCGCTTGGCCCCCGCAGGACGCCGCGGCGCGCGCGCGTGCGGCGCTGGGGGGTATCGTCAAGTCCGCCCACGACGTCATCGGACAGGCGAGCGCGCCGGGCGTAGCGCGCCGAAGCCCTCCCTCGCGGGCTCACCGTACCCCCCGCCCCGCAGCTCGAGGTTGCGATGGAGGCCCTTAGGCTCGCGGCATCGCGAACGAAGGGCGTCACGAAGACGCCCCCGCCCCCCCGGCCCGACGTGAGGCGTACCCCTGCCTCTCCGTCCTCCCGCGACCAACCGGGTACCCTCCCTCCGCAGGGTCAGCAGGACCCCAGCCTGTACGAGCGCGGTGCGCTCCCCTCTGCGGCGTTCGGCTTCCAATTCGCGCGTTGAGCCAGTGCCTCGCATTGCAGCCAAGCTCCTGCACAAGTCGATGCACTCCCTGCACACGCGCCTCGTTCGCTACTGCCGGGTACGCCCTCTCTTCCCTCTCGGCACCATGTACCCCAACGCCTTCCGGTGACGCTACCCGTGCCGCAGTCGGTGGCGAAAGAGGCGGACGAGCTCGAGGTCCTCAGGCTCCGGGGGGAGCTCGTCTCCCTCGTCAACGTACCCCCCCGCCCTTCCCCGTACCCCGGCCCGGCACGCGAGCGACGTGTACCCCTCGCGCAGGGCGAGGTCGTCCACGTGGCGCTCAGCGAGTCGGCGGACCTCGTGGTCGACATGAACGCTCAGGCGAGCGCTCCCCCGCCCCGCCTCAAGCCCCGCGCCGACTGACCTCGCCACCCGCAGCTCGCGTCGGCGCTCGCGGCGGCCGCGCCAGCGGCGGCGGCGGCGGCGGCGGCGGAGGGCGGGAGCGCGGAGGGCGCCGAGCAGCTGGGCGACACGGCGGGGGAGGGGGAGGGGCGGGCGCGGCCGAGGCGGCCGGCGGCGGCGAGGGCCGGCGGCGGACGAGGCCGGGCGCCCGCCGAGCGGCCCGCCGCGCGCCGTCCGCTCGCGGCGCCCTCGGTCCCCACGGTCCAGCTCGAGGCACCGCCGGACGAGGGCGCCGCCGGCGCCGGCGCCGGCGCCGGGGGGGCAGAGGAAGCGGAGGGGCGCACGGCGAGCGAGCGGGAGCGCGGGCTCTACGCCTCGGCCCTCGCGCAGGCAGCCACCGCCATATCCCCCGGGTCCGTCCAGCCCCCTCGCCTTGCCTTCCCGTCTGTTCCGTTCTGAGCGGGGCGGGGCGGGCAGGTCGGCCCGGAGCCAGGGCGGCTTCGACACGGAGGAGGACGCCGATTCCGTCCAGGTCCCCCCGTCCCCTGCCCCGGCCCCGGCCCCCGACCCCCGGCCCCGTTTCCGACCGCCGCCGCCGCCGCCCCTGCGCAGGAGGAGGCGGACGTGGAGGACGAGGCTGGCGGGTCGGTGCGCGACGGCATGCTGCGAGCCTCTCAGGCCAGCCCGGGGCCCTCGCCGCTCCGCCAGCCGCCCCACCCCGCCCAGGTCCGCCCTACCCCCCCCCCCCCCCCCCCCCCCCCTTCCCTTCTCAGTTGTTCGTGCTCGTCGGTCAGGCGCGGCGGAGCGCGAGCCGCCGGCGCTCGAGCGGCGAGGCGAGCGCGAGCGGGGCGCCACCGAGGCAAAGGGCCCGCCCGAGGGCCCCGCCGCCGCAGGCGAGGCTGCCGGGCCGTCCTCGCCGGGCCCCGCCGAGGGCGCCGCCGGGGCGGGGCGGGGGCGGACGCGGACGCCGAGGGCGAGCTCACCGCCGAGCTCTGCGAGGTCCGCCCTCTGCGCCCTTGGCGCCGGCGCTCGGCTGACCGGGCGGCAGCTGCTGGGGGGCGAGGGGGCGAGGATGCCCCCAACCCCGAGGGCGGCGCCGGCCTCGCCGCGCTGGGCGCCGCCGCCCCGCGCCCCGCCAACGGCGCCACCGCCCCCGCCGCCCCGGCCTCCGTCACCTCGCTCGCCCCCGCCCGCCGCCCGCCCGCCCCGCCCCGCCCGCCGCGGCCGCCGCGGCCGCCGGGCCGGTTTCGGGCGAGCGCGAGCCGCCGTCGCCAGAGGCCGGGCCCGCCGTCTCCCCGGGCCCGGGCAGGGCCGCCCCCCTCCATAGGGGACATCGAGGCCCTCCCTTCGTTCGCCCTGCCCGTCCGCCAGCCCCCCTCGCCATCGCCCGTACCCCTCGAGGCCGGCCCCGAGCCCGAGCCCGAGCCCGAGCGTGAGGCGAAAGCCGAGTCCGAGCCGGGAGGGCGCCTCAAGGCGGGCGGGGCGGGGCCCTCGGGCCCCCTGGAGCCCCCCGCGCCCTCCCCCGGCGTCGTCTCCTCCCCCGCATCCTCCGCGGCCTCGTCCCCCGCCTCCGCCTCCTCCTCCTCGGGGGCAGCCCGCGCGGTACCCCCCAGGCCGGGCCCTCCCGCTCCCCGCCCCTCCCGCCGCCCGCACGCCCTCGCCCGCCCTGCCCGCCGCCGAGCGGGGCCCCTCCCGGCCCCGCCCCGGCCCGCCCTCCCCGCAGCCCCTCGAGCCCTCGCCCTCCCGCACCCCGCCGCCGCCTCGGGCTCCAGCTCCTCGGTAACCCCCCGCAGCAGTCGCCGGCCCATCTCGACGCCGCGCCGGCCCCCGCGGCAGCGAAGGCCTCTCCCCCGGCGCCTCCCTCCGCGGCCCCTCCGGCCGGTCTGCCCCGGGCTTCCTCCGCCTCCGCGTCCCATGGGCCCCCTCCCACTCCGCTGCGGCCGCCCCTGCCCCGGCTGCAGTCGCCCCAGCAACGGCGTCCGCCCCCGCCGCAGCGCCTGCAGCCGCCCCCCACGTCCACGCCCATGCGCCCGCGCGGGCCGCTGCGGCCCGGCCGCCCGCTCCGGCTCCTGACCCGGCCCCGGCCCCGGCCCTGGCCCCGGCCCCGGCCTCTGCCCCTGCACCAGCCCCGGCCCCAGTCTCGGCTCCGGTCCCGGCCCCGGCCCAGGCTTCTGCGCGAGCCGCCGCCGCCGCCCCCGCCTCGGCCCCCGCCCCTTCGGAAGGGCCGGCGCCCGCCGCGGCCCCGGCCCCCGCCGCGGCCCCGGTCGCCGCCGCGTCCCCGGCTCCGGCGCCCTCCCAAGCGCCTTCTCAGCCCCCGGCGCCAGCTACGGCCACCGCCCCCGCTCCAGCCCAATCCCAGCCCGCCGCGGCACCGGCTGTCGCTGCAGCACCCGCCGCGGCCGCTGCTGCTGCTGCGGCGTCGGGGCCGGCGGCTGCTGCGCGGGGCGCGGGGCGGCGGCGGCAGTGGGACGTGCGGCGGCTCCACCTGACCCTCGAGATGGTCGCCCACGAATCCCCCGTCACCGCCGTCGGTCCGCCCTCCAGCCCCCTGTCTTCTTCTTCTTCGTCGCTGAGCCGAGCCGCCCGCCCGCCCGCCCGCTCGCCCGCTCGGCCGCAGCTGTCGCGCCGCACGGGGCGGCGGCGTCCCCCGCGCAGACCTCGGCCCCCGCCGCCGCCGCCGCCGGCTCGGGACTGGGGCAGCTCTACTCCGGCGCCGCCGACGGCACCGTCTCGGTGAGGGAGCTAACAAACTAATCTCCGTAGATAGCCGTTAGCCAACCGAAAGAGATAAAAAAGCGGCGCGCTGCATACAGCACGCACCCGCTCGCTCGCTCGGTCGCGCCGCCCCGCGCCCTCTCCCATTCGTCCGATCCCCCCGCTCAGCTAGCTCCCCGCGCGCGCTCAGGTGTGGGACGTGAGCCAGCTCGCGGGGGGGCCAGCCGCCGTCCTCGAGGGCCACTCGCGCCCCGTCCGCGCCCTCGCCCTCGCCCAGGCCCCCAACCGCTCCAGGTTGGCCCCGCCCCGCCCCCGCTCCCATTCCCCGCCCCGCCTCGTCGCTTCCGAGACGAATGCCCGCGCGCCCGCCCGCAGCCCGCTGCTCTTCTCGGCCTCGGCGGACCGCACCGTCCGCGCCTGGGGCGGCGGCAAGCCCCTCAAAAAGGCGAGGACCGAGAGCGCGGGGCGCCGTCCCCGCCGGGCGCCTGCCTGCTGAGCCTCGGACAGCTGGAGGGCCACGCGGGGGACGTGAACGGGCTCGCCCTCACCCCCGACTTCCTCTTCTCAGCCTCCCACGACGCCACAGTCAAGGCACGGCGCCCGCCCGCCCGCCCCCTCGGCCGCGCTCGGAGCTCCCCCGCTGAGGTCCCTTGCTTCCGTCAGGTGTGGGACCTGCAGACGCTCTCGGCGGTGAACAGCCTCCCCGCCCACTCCGATTTCGTCCGGTCCGCCCCGCCCCGCCCTCCACCCCGCCCTCCGCCCCGCCCCGCCCTAAGGGGGCCGGGCCGGCGGCAGGTGCGTGGCGGTCTCGGCGGACGGGATCCTCTTCTCCGGCGGCTGCGACAACTTCGTCAAGGTTCGAATCCGCTCGCTCGCGCCTCCCTGCGCGCGCGCGGCTCCCGGCCCTTGTCGGATCCGACCCGCCCCTCGACCCCCGCGCAGGCGTGGGACATGCGCTCCTGCGCCTGCATCCACACGCTCCAGGTGCGCCGGGCGGGCCCCGCCCTCCCGCCCCTCCCGCGCCGAGCGGCCGGTAGGGCCACGCCTCCCCGATCCACGGCCTCGTCGTCCACAACGGCTTCCTCTTCTCCGCCTCCGCCGACGCCTCCGTCAAGGCCCGCCCGCCACCCTCTCTCTCGGACGAGAGCGGCGCTGCGTTCTCACGCCTCGGGGGGCTCGCAGGTGTGGGACCTGAAGACCTTCGGTCAGGTCCGCGCCACGAGCCGGCCGCGTCCTGCCCCCCTCCCTCGCTCGCTCGCGAGCGAGCGACCGTCCTGAGCGCCGCGCCGGCGCGCGGGCGGGCGCAGGTCTACACGCTGACGGGCCACAAGGACACGGTGCACGCCCTCGCCGCCGTCGACTCCGGCTCCCTCCTCTTCTCTGCCTCTTGGGACGGCTCGGTGCGCGGCGCGGCGCGGCGCGGCGCGGCGCGGCGCGGCGCGGCGCGGGTCCCCCGCGGTGCGAGCTCGAGCGGGGCGGGGCGGGGCAGGTGCGGGCGTGGGACGTGCGCTCGCTCCTCTGCGTCAACGTGCTCCAGGACCGGTGCGCGGGGGGCGGGCGCCCGACGCGAAGGGGGCTCACGGGGCCCCTCGGCGCCGCGCAGGAGCTTCGGACAGGCGAGCATCGCGGCAGTGGATGGGTCCCTCGTCACGGGCGCCGGCGACGGCTCCCTCCGGATCTGGTGCTGAGCGCGCCCCGCCGCCCCTCGCGAGCCGCAGGCCCGCGCGACGGCATTATTACTATGTAAAGCACTTGATTACATTTATTAGTGATAGAGGAATTAAGTAGTTTGTACGTAACTGCTATTGCATTACATCACATGTAAGACAAATTCGAATTCATGGTCACAAATCAAAAAGAGACTATATAAATATTAATATATTTATGAAGACGATCACATGCCCGCGGCCGCTGAGCGGCGCTAGCACATGCATATCATAGTATGTATTCTCAAGGAGGATCACGGACTCGGCGGACTCTCGGACCGTCTCCGGTCCAGTCTCCGAGCTAGAGAGTCGACGTCCGGCTGCAGCCTGCAGCTCAGTGCAGCTGTTACAAGCTTAAGTTCATTTAGTGTTACATGCACACGGCCGCGGCCGCCGGCCGGGTATTTGCCAAGTGGCCTTGGCATGGCCGGGTACCGGTATTAGCCAAGAAGCCCTAGTAGCTAGGCTAGTAGCTAGGCGGGTACTACCGTGGTACGCGGGATACAGTATGCAGTACGTACCACGTACTATAGTACCGTAGTACTTTAGTGGTACTAGCACTGATCCGATCACTCTGAAATGAGTCTGAATCGGATCGACTGGCACTCCTAGTACTTTGTATCCGAGCGTCTAGGAGGCTAGGAGACTCGCGGCGCGATATATATATACAGTCACTAAGTATCGAATCTACTATCGAGTCCGGGAATCGCAAAAAAAGAACCACTGGTACTAGGCGCCGGGTTGTGGCTACTTAGTACTTAGTACTTCTAACTAAGTAACAAGTTGAGCTCGAGGTAGTACGGAGGTACCCGCCGGGCCGCGACACTTCGGATCGGAGGTACCTTGTACAACGATCCCGTCGCGAATTCGAATGCTGTCCTGTGGTGATGTTCGGCGGGTGTTTATTTAGACGTTTACCCACCCACCGTGAAAGACGTGCAGTGATGTCATCATAATAGGTCCCCCAAAATCGTCATCATTATCACATCATTATCACCATCATGATGATCATTTTGATATCACAGGGAAGGGGGTACGGACGCGTCATCAGACACCTCAGTGCCCTTTCTGCGCTGTAGAACCTGCTGTTTTGGAGCAGAATCGTGTTTTTAAGCATACCAATGCTGGATTAAAGCATCTGGGGGTCCAAATGACAAGAGATCATGAGAAATCCACCCAGGGTGACGACCTGGGGGTACATGCATAGTACTGCCGAGGCGGCCAGAGGCTCTCCAGAGCCTCGAATAACATTCTTAACATTACCAGAAGCTGTTGATGTGTGATATAGCACTGTACAGAGCACTTGGAAAGGCGAAAGACGCGAGTTGAGGGGTCGTGATGTCACCATTATGATGAGCGTGATAGAGGGGGGTCCCGTATCATGATATCAAAATGTGATATCACATCATTATCATTTTTATCATTATCATGATGCCATCACTGAAGACGTGCATGCATGTATGATGTATGCTAGCGCTAGCGCTGGCCGCTCGATTCAGAATACCCCTTTCAGACACAGTTAATTTGACGAGCTAGTGGGTTACCCTAACTTTGTACCCATCCAAACTTGTGATAGTACATCAAAGTATACGTATGTGCGACGCCGCCGACGCGGCGAATCGCGATCGATCCAAAGCCGATCGATCCCCGTCGTCTGGTACTGCTGTCTAAGAGCCTGCTGGCCCTCTAGATCTACTACCGTAGTACTAGACTACTAGTACTTCAGTGACGTGTGAGTCGGTGTGACTACTACACTGACTAGTAGTAGTCCCGTGACTCCCGTCACTCCCGTGTGACTAGTAGTACACCGATATATATATAATTAATCGTGATGATAACCGGCCGCGCCCCGCGGCGGGCCGCCGGCCCGGCGGGCCGCGCGCCGCGGCGCGCGGCGCCGGCGCCCGGCGGCCGTTCGTAATAACTCCCGGAAGGCCGGATCCGGAGCTCGAGTCCGAATCATGAATTTACGTACTGTAAACGTAGAAATTTTCGTCGAGACTTAATTTCGACAAAACCCGAAAACCGTGACGAAAATATATATATATATATGGTTCGACAGCATCATATTTTCGTCAGCCCCAGGATCCGGCCATAGACGGGTCAGCCGTTAGTACCCCTCTTCATACAAAATTTCAGTTCAAGAGTATCAAATATTCGTCAAAGTGCAGGTCTGACGAACATAGACGAAATAAAGACGCTGTCGAAGATTCCTACGTTTACAGTACGCGCGTACCGTACTATACTATGATACCGGTAGTAGCTACGGTAAAACTTCGTATCATAGCTATAGTGCTGCTGCGCCAGCCTGCTGGTATAGCCTTGAGTCCCTTGACTCACTTAAGTTAGTAGCCGCGCGCGGCCCGCGGCGCGGGCCGGCCCGGCCGGCCGCCCTGGTATAGGCCCAGGGCTGCAGCCTGCAGCTGCCGACTCGGCGACGCCGTGACGGCCGGTCTTAGGCGGTCTAAGCCTTGAAGCGCGCGACCGTGGGCCCTCTGGGTCTGATCAGCAGCTGCAGATTCATCGCCGAGTCGGATATCAACTTGGCAATACAAGCTTAAGAGCGCGCGAGCCCACCGCGGCATGCGTAGTTATCAGGCCCCACGCGGCCACAACCCCTGGGTATTTGCGCATGCATCGCTTCCAGGCTCCATGATCCAGGCCTAGGGTCGCTTCCACTCAGCGCTGAGCCGCTGAGCGCCGCTTTATTTCCGAAGGCGAGCGTGTGCCTTCTGTAGTAGTGCAGGCGGCAAGCTCGATACGCATATATATATATACGCCGGCGCCACCGACGCCACCCAAAAACAAACGGCTCCTTGGGATTCGGGACGCGTGTGCCACGCGTTACCGTGGCCGCGGCCCGCCTGCAGAGTTTCATACTCAGCTACATTTGCGAATTAAGGTGAGCTCCCATAATTTCTCCTTGAAAGCTTCAGTGTACATTCTTCATCTTATGCTGTACATGAATCTCGAAATGTGACATACCAGCAGCTCGTACCATCACCCTCGTTCAGACCCGTTCGTTCGCTATCGAATGGTGGCTTCCATGCAGACCGTACCAGAGCCCGACTTCATTCTCGTCCAAAGGCTTGCCAGGAAAGTCGAGCACTGTTGCAGGTCTGTTTTGCACTTGTACTGTAAACCGTAATTATTCTTTAGGCTAACAGAGGACACGGATACGACGGGCAGCCCGAGTCTCCAGCTCTTCTCACCGGTTCCCTACATCACCACCAGAAATGAATGGGGGAGGCCGGTCTGCATCCACGAGAGGTGCGTTGAACTTTTCGAATTCGCTCCACGACATCTCAGCTGTTGACATCTATCACGGTCGGGCCTTCAGAGTGTACAAAAGCAGGAAGGTTTGTGAATTTCCCTATGTGCACATTTTTGGATGTGAAAGTCACCAATGGCGTTTTTTTCATTCCAGTATCGCTTGCGGATCGCACCGGGCGCGGATCGACCGAAATGGATCGGCAAAGAGCTGAATTTGGAGCTCAGTCGAGGCGGTGCGCGCTTGGGCCAGCTAGCTGTTCTGATTCGCACACGAGTGTCGCCTCTTTCCGGCTTCCGCGCTCATATGATCAGGGTCTCCCGCCATGTAGACTCGTCTCTAATCAGCCCACATGTATATATATATACCACGCTTCCCATCGCTGAGGGCTTACTTGCATTCCTACCGTCCCCGCAGATGGCGGGGGCGCCTGCCACTCGAACTGCTGCGGAAAGGCCGTCCAGTTCCCGTTTCGGGACGAGCGCGGCGTTGGGTCCGACCGCTTCGTCTCCACGGTCGACCGCTTCGGGGAGACGGTGCGAAATCTCTTGCGCCTCGGGCTTCTGGATTGAAACTGCTCAAAGCCTTCGATTATTTAAATAATGAGAACTTAATCTAGCATTCTTCTGTGAGCTCACTCGCGCTCCAGGGGTCATTCAGCCTCTCGGCGTGCCGCAACTGCCACCGCTCTGCCTGGCTCCAGCTGCGGGTAACCTGCCCCGCCGAGTCCGAGGCGGAGCAGCCCATCTGCAGCATTCGGATGCAGATCTTCTCCCGGCCCCTTCCCAGCCACACGTCGGCAGAGCAGGGCCCGGGCGGCCCCAGCGTGGAGCAGGAGTGCAGTGACCCTGACTCTGAGTCGGGCGAGAGCAGCCCGAGGGCATCGAAGCACAGGGCCCGTAGTCGCCGCAACAGCCTCGACGGCGCCGGACCGGCGCCGGGCGGCCGAGACGCCCGCCTCGCTGGCGGCTCGAGCCCGCGGGAAAACCGCCAGCGCTCTGCAACGGCGTCCTCGCAGCTTTCGTTGGCACCAGCAGCGCAGCGCGACGCGCGCCGCTCGCACGAGCTCGAGTCCAGCCGCCATCGGAGCTCGAACTCGAGCCTGCCGGCGCACCACGCGGCCGGACGCCGCGACCAGCTGCAGCTGCAGCCGGACGCCAACGCCCAGCATCACGCGGCTGCAGCGCTCAAACGGAACGGGGCGACGTCGGCGCTGCTGCAGCTGCGCTCGCAGCCGGCGGGCGCAGCCCCCGAGGCTCGCCCAGCCGCCGGCGGCGAGCCGGCATACAACGGCTACGGCGGCCCGTACGCCCACGGGCAGCAGCACGGACCGGCGCACGGCCAGGGCTATTGGCAGCACCCCCAGCAGGCCCCGCAGCACCCGCACCCCCAGCAGCAGCCTCAGGCGTACCCCAACCACTGGGAGTCGTCCCAGCAGGGGTACCCGCCCCATCAGTCATTCCCGCCCCAGCAAACCCATCAGTCATTCCCGCCCCAGCAAACCCAGCAGGAGTACCCGCCCCAGCCAGCCCAGCAGGGGTACCCGCCCCAGCCAGCCCAGCAGGGGTACCCGCCCCAGCCAGCCCAGCAGGGTTACCCGCCCCAGCAGGGGTACCCGCCCCAGCAGGGGTACTCGTCCCATCAGGGGTACCCGGTCCAGCAGGGGTACTCGTCCCAGCAGGGGTACTCGTCCCAGCAGGGGTACCCGGCCCAGCAGACGTACTCGGCCCAGCAGACGTACTCGGCCCAGCAGACGTACCCGACTCAGCAAGGTTACCCGACTGCGGCTCAGCAGGGATATTCTGCCCAGCAAGGGTACGCGTCCCAGCAGGCGCACCCGGCTCAGCAGGCGTACCCGCCCCAGCAGACGCATCCATCCCAGCAGGTGTACACGCCCCAACAGGCGTACCCGCCCCAACAGGGGTACCCGGCCCAGCAGCAGTACCCGGCGCAGCAGGAGTACCCGGCCCAGCAGGGGTACCCGCCCCAGCAGACCACGCAAGGGTACCCGCCCCAGCAGGGGTACTCGGGTCCAGGGCACGCCCCGGCTCAGAGCCCTTACCCTCCTCAGCCGAGCTACCCGGCGGCCAGCGCCTACCCCACCACCTCGCAGCCGGCGCCCCCGCCGGAGCCGGCACCGTACCCGTCGACGAACACGACGCCGTATTCGCCCTACCCCTCTGCCCGCGACCCTTCGAATCCGCCCTCGCACGGCCACCCGTGGCCCTCTCCCACCGCCCCAGCCATCAGTGGTCAGCAGCAGCAGCCGCAGCCGCAGCAGCCCGCCCCGTACCCCCCGGCGCACGCTGCCCCGCCGCCTCCCCCACCTGCCCATCATGGCTACCAGCAGCACCAGCCGCCGCCGCCGCCGTCGCCGTACCCTCCCCAAACCTCGGGCCCCGCCCACCCATCCCAGCACAACGGCCAGCACGCGCAGTGGCAGGCGGCTCCGCCCCCGGCCCCGGCCCCGCCCCCGCCACTGCCGGCCCGGGCCGCCCGGCCTCCCTCCAGCGCGCAGGGCCCCGCGGCGCCGCGGGCGGCGGCGGAGCGGCTCCTGCTCGAGGCCTCCTCAGCCGGGGGCGCCCTGCTGCAGGGGGCCCTGGACGTCCCCCCGGGCACGGCACGGGGGCCAGCGGGGGCGGCGGCCCCGCGCACCGCACCGCCTTCCCCCGCACCTCCTCCTCCGGCTCCTCCGGCTCCAGCGGCGCCGCCGCCCCGCGCCCGCGCCCGCGCCCGCCGCCGCCGCCGCCGCCGCCGCCGCCCCGCGCCGAGGCGGAGGCGGCGAGGCGCGAGACGAAGAAGAAGAAGAGGGGGCCGCCGCCCCCCGGCGTGACCGGTGGGCCCCCTCCTCGAGCCCGCCGCCCCCCGTCTCCCCCTCCGCTCTCTGACGGGGACGGGGCGCGCGCAGCTGCCGTCGGCGCAGAGCCGGACCCGATGCCGCGGGGGCGGGCCGAGGGGGAGAGCGCCAGCCCCCCTCTCAAGCGGCCCAAGGCCTGGCTCACGAACATCCTTCAGTCCGACGCCGCCCGAGGCCCGAGGCCCGACGCCGCCGCTGGCGGCGGCTGCGGGTACGAGGAGGAGGCGCGCCTCGATATCGAGGCCCCAAAATGGCAGGCGGCGCCGGCCGCGGCCCCCGCCGCGTGCGCTAGCGTCGCTCCGGCGGGCGCCGGCGCCGCCAGGACCTGGGCTCCCACGCCTTGCGCTTCGAGGGCAGCCAGCGCGCGCTGAACCCTTCCTTACTAGTTCTCCACCCCTAGAGTTCCGTACGCGTTTCGGTTCTTGGTAGTACTGGTGTGCTGTTTGCTGACAACTTTAGTGCCTTCTAGTGTGCTATTTGCTGCCAACTTTAGTGCCTTCCCAACTTCAGTCCTTTTCGGAATTGTTCCACTTATTCGCAATATTAATGGTACCTGCATTCCGCCATTTTCATGATCAGCTGCAAATTGTCGCGATATCGATTGATTTAGAACGTAGATTTGGATTGCTCGTCTTGTCATTTGCATCTTTCCCACCGACGAAGCTGCTGTACATGTACATACAAATTCAAGCGGGAAAGTACGCTGTCGGTTTCTCTGCGTTTCGCGGGAGCGCGATGGGGTGGGGAATCGCACTGGGGATCCGGATCCGGGGCTCTAGATCTCGCGGGTTCGCAGCTTGCGCTGGCCATGCATATGGCCATGTTCGGCTCGTCCGGCGCGCAGGGCGGGAGGCCGCCCCCAGGCCTGCATGCGCGCGCGCTCAGGTGAGGCGGGGGGGAACGGATGGAGCGGGGAGGGCGCCCGCCGCGCGCTTGGCGAGGCGCTCGCCGAGGAACTTCGGAGGCTTAAGACACGCGACTCGGGGGCCGCCGGGCACCGCGCGCGCGCGCCGAGCGCCACCGCAGCGGCTCCCCGTCGCCCGCGTCCGCGCGCGGCGGCCTCGACCTTCGAATTCGCGCGCGCGCAGTCGCACTCGCAGGGGGCCTGCAGCGTGCCGCGGCCGCCAGCTGCAGGCGCGCCCTCCCTCGAGCTCTCCCGCGGCCGCCGAGCTCGAGCGCTAGCGCTAGCCGGCGCCGGCGCTGGAGGCGTGCGCTAGCCGGCGCCGGCGCTGGAGGCGTGCGGCTCGCCGCGGCGGGCGAGGGCCCAGAAGCAGAGCTGCGCTGCAGCTGCCGCGAACGCCGCGCGCGAGGAAGCGCAGGGCCGAGCACTGCGCCGCGCCGCGGCCGCGGCCGGGAAGAGCTTCGAATTCGCGAGCCGCCGCGCTCGGCCCCGCGGCACAGCTGGCGGCACTGCCTCTGCGGTGCGCTCGTTGCGGGCCAGACTCTTTCGAATTCGAATGGAGCCACTAGAGCTTGGCAGGCCTAGGCGCTGGGCGCGGTCCGATGAGCTAGAGCTCTCGGGGAGCGATGCTGGAGCTTAGCTGACCTCTGCTGGGGCCTTGTTTCATCCGACCGTCTGCCCCGGCTTGCAGTTCCAAGCCTGAAAGCCCCGTAAAGGGGGTACAACCGGATAGGCCAGCTGCACCGAGTCAAGGCGATCAAAAATCTCGGTTCGATCAGCAGGCGGCGAGCACAGCAATGGCGACTACCGCGTTCTCTATTGGCGTTCCGGCCACCGTAGCTGACGCCGCGTCCGTCGGCGCCTGCCTCCCGGCGGCGGCCGCGTGCCCAGCTAAGCGGCGCCAGCCCCGCCGCCTGCGCGACCATGCCAGCCGCGACGCCGGTCGCGTCTTCATCGGCTCTTCGATGTTCGGAACGGCCGTGAGGGCGTCGCGCCGCTCGCAGGCTCCGGTCCCGAGCGCTCGGCCCGTTGTCGGTGCGGCGCCCCGAGCACGTCACCGCGCCTCTCTCGCGCCGAACCGGCCCGGCAGAGGCCTCTTCGACCGGCGTGCAGACGCCTCCGGCCCTCGAGGGCGCCGAGCTGGAGAAGTTCCTGCAGGACTTCGACGCAAGCGGCTCGGACAACCTCTTCCTCTTCCAGCGCGAGCTGGGCCCGCAGGGCGGCCGCGCCGTCGCGGAGTACCTTCGGAAGCGCATCGCCGCGAAGGGCGGGTCGGCGCTCCGCAACCTGAACCTCACCATCAACATGATGGGCGACGAGGCCGCGTCGGAGATCGCCCGCGCCGTCAAGTGCGCTCGTCCGATCCGCCCTCGCTCCGCGGCGCCCGGGCGAGCGAGCCGACGTGCGGGCGCGGCGCAGGGAGGACAAGGACCTCATGCTGCTCGTGCTCTCGCACAACAAGCTGGCGGGCGGGAGCCTCGCCGCGCTGGAGGGGATGCTGCAGGCCAACCGCGGCCTCGAGATGCTGGACCTCGCCTACAACGACCTCCGCGACGACGGCGCCGAGCGCATGGTCCGCTCCTGGCTCCACAGCGCCTCCAACCTCCGCGTGCGCCCCCGCCCCGTACCCCGCTCGCATCCTCCCCCCTCCCGCGCCGAACGCCGTACCCTCCCCCAGGTCATGGTGCTGAGCGGGAACAACGTGACGCCGGCCGGCGGCCGCGCCGTCGCCGAGGCGATCCGCTCCATGCCCAAGGACCGGTGCGCCCCCGCGCCCCGCCTCCCATCCCCGTGCCCCGTACCCCCGTGCGAAGAGCTGCGTACCCACCCCAGCGACCTCTCGTTCGCGGGCGCCGACGAGTTCAAGATGGTCTCGGGTGCCCCTCCCCCCAGCCCCTTGCCCCTCCCCCGCCCACCTCCTCCCCCTTGCAGGACGGGAGCTCTTCCTGGCGAGGAACGGGCTGGACGGGGAGGCGGTGGAGGATATCGTGGGGGCCCTTCTGGACGGCCCCATGGGCTCCTTCCTCACCTCCCTCGCCCTCAACGAGAACCCCATCGGCGACAGGGCACGCCCCCGCCCCCGCCTGACCTTGGCTTGCCCTCGCCCGCCCTTGGCTTAGCGTGGGCGCGGCGCAGGGCGCGGCGGCGATGGCGCGCTGCCTGAAGGAGCGCAACCGCTTCTACCGCCTCGACCTCGACGCCACCGGTACCCCCGCCGCCTTCGCCCCCCCCCCCCCCCTCTGTACCCCGTTCGAGCGCCCGGCGGCAGGCATGGGCGACGAGGGCGTGACGGCCATCGCGGACGCCCTGCGGGTGCCCCGTACACCCACCCCGTCTTCTCCCCTGACCAACTAAACGCGGCCGTACCCCCCAGACGTCGCGGTCGTGCACGCGGATCTACCTGCCGGACAACGGCATCACCGACAAGGGCTGCGTAGCCCTCGCCGAGGCCCTCCTCGAGGTGCGCCCGTATCCCCCGCCTCTTCTTGCCCTGTACCCCCTCTCTGATTCCCGTACCCCGGCCAGAACGACACGATGAGCCGGCTGGACCTGAAGAACAACTCGATCGGCGACGAGGGCGCCTTCGCCCTCGCCAAGACCGTCGAGGTCACGCAGGGCCTCACGGTACCCCCCTGCCCCCCTCCCCCCCTCCCCTTCCGCCCCTGACCCCGGGTACAGGTGCTGGAGCTGAACGGGAACAAGATCACGGCGGCGGGGGCGGAGGCGGTGGTGGAGGCGGCGAAGAAGAACACGCGCGTCTCCGTCATCGGCCTCAAGAAGCTCCTCCAGGGCAAGTAAGGGAGGAGGAGGAGGATGGGGGCGCCCGGCCCCGCGCTTCTCGGAAGCCGGCTTGTACAGTGGGGGCTCTGGAATGAAGGGGTTGTCTATCTTCGCCTCGAGCTCGCGATCGAGCCTCGCAACCGCCGCCAGGGAGCTGGGGGAGAGGGGGCCCAGCGCCGGCTGCAGCGTGGAGGGGGCCGCCGGCCGCGGCACTGCATGCTGACTGAAAACTAACACTTCATCATTATGCATATATGAGCAGCCAGATATCGATCGAGGGGTGCGAAAGCGAATCCGAAGGGAGGAGAGCGGCTAGCCGGGCGGGGCGGGGGCAGCGGGGGCCGGGTCGGGCGGCGGGGAGGGCGAGGCATCTGCAGCCGGCCCAGGCTCGGGCTCGGGTCCGGGCGGGGAGATGCGGGTCTCGCTCCGGGGGGCGAGGGCCCGCCTGAAGAGCTGAAGCTTCTCGTTCAGGTTCAGAATCGAGTCCGCGATCACCTGAGCAGGCCCGAATGAGCATGGCGGGCCGGAACCGAAGAAGAACCAGAGGGGACGAATCGCGTGCGCCGTACCCGGGCGTTGTTGTGCTGGTAGCCCCCGCTGAGCAGCATACAGATGGGCACGCGGCTGTTGAAGGCAGCCCGCCAGACCATCTAAAGCAGGCGTCGCGGGCGTACAGGGGTACGGGACGGGGCGTACGCGCCTCGTCCCGCTCGATGATACATGTCTCAGAGAGATCCATCAGACCTGCCGGGCCGGTGTACTCAGAAAAGAAGAACGGGTCGGGAGGGAGGGGTACAGGGAAGGAACGAACCAAGGGGGTCCCCGGCGAGGCAGTCGGTGCCGGCGTTGTACAGGATGAAGTCAGGCGCGCACCGGTCGATCGCGTGCCTGGGAGGGGTACGGGAACCGTCGGACGGGGGTACGGCATGCGCGGAGGGGGCTCGAGGCGCACCCGAGGGCCGAGCGGAGGGCGGGGAGGTACTCATCGTCCCCGACCCTATAAATAGCGATTCGATTCGAATCAAGGACCGAGCAGCCGGCGCTGCGCTCGGGCCAGGGGGCGGCCGAGGGAGACGTACCCGGGGCTCAGCTCCCTCGCCAGTGAGATCCCCCGCTTCGCCCGCGTGTCTCGGGGGTAGATGTGGCTGTTGTACATGTCTGGGGGGTACGAGGTGAGGCGAACGCGAAGAGGGGGATACAGCTTTCGCGCTGGGCGGGGTATAAGTACCGAGTATGTAGACGGATTCGTCACCGGCGAAATCGAGCCCGTGGCCGTTGCCTTGGTGCGCGTCCAGGTCCACAATCAGGCACCTGGGGCCGCCGGGGGGAGGGGGGGTACGCGATCAGAGCAGGCTGGAGGGCGCGCGGGGGGAGGGGGGGGGGGGGGGGGGGCGGGCGCGCTTCCGGATCCGGTCGGAGAACTCGCGCTGGACCGTCTTAATCGCCAGCGTGATGTCCGCGTACCTGGGGGTACGCGCGCAAGGACGCGTCGGGGGTACGGCGGCGAGATGTGGGGGGCGGGGGGCCCCGCACATGCAGAAGCCGCCGCCCCTGTCCGAGGACGCGTGGTGGAAGCCGCCCCCGATGTTTATCGCCCAGCCGTGCTGCGGGCGGGGTCGGGCCCGGGAGGGGATGGCGAGGGCCGGCGGGCGCGCGGACCTTCACGGCGAGCCGCGCGGCGGCGAGGCTGCCGCCCGTCGCGTACTGAAATGGCACCTGCGGGGGCGGCCGCGGCCGGCCGCGGATCGAATCGCGGCCAGCCCCGCCGGGCGCGGATCGAATCGCAGGGCCGCACGAGGACGTTCCGCTTGACGACGGCGCTCGGGAGGATCGCCACGGGCGGCACCTGCGAGGGGCGGCCGCTACAGCGAGCGCGGAAGCGGAGGGCAGAGCCGAGGAGCGGGAGCGCACCTCCGTGATCATGGCGACCTGCACGGAGCTCTTCAGAGACTCGAGGTAGCGCTCCGTGTGGACCTGCGCGGACGGAGCGGGCCAGCGTCGGCGGCGCCCGAGGGCATGCACGCCGGGGACGGGACGCGCCTGCCGGAGCTGCTCCTCGGTGACGGGCTCCGGCCGCACGAAGTGCTCGTGGCGCACGGCCTTGGACTCGATCAGGTACCTGCAGCGCGGATCAGCCAGGGACCCGGCGGAGCGCTGCGGGAGCGGCGCGCACTTGTAGACCTTCGCATACTTCGCTGCATCGAAGGCTGCGACGGAAAGCAAGGCTACGTCGGGCGTACGCGCGGAGGCAGCGGCGGGATGGGTTTTGAGCGTGCGCGATGGGGCTCACGGTGTAGCTTCTCGAGGCCAAAAAAGGTGATGTTATACTTCTCTGAGTAGACGATCGGCAGCTTTGGCCCGCTGGAGCTCGGCTCCGGCGAGTGCTCCGCTCGATCCGGCGCCTTCTTGAAGCAGCTCCACATTGCGAGCTGAGGCCGGAAAACTCGACCTGCTAGAGCTGAGTGTAGCTGAGTGTACCCCTACTCAGGGGCTAGTACCCGGGCTACTGTCCCGGCTACACCATGCGTCGAGCGAGCATGGATCACGAAGTCGGTTCGAAGACCGACGAGAGCTTGCGTCGATCTTCGAGCATGCGCGAGGAGAGCAGCGCCCCGGCTCCAATGGAACTTGCGAAGCCCACAACACTGTCCGAGTCCAACGCTAGGCGATACAGGTGAGCTGAAGCAGCTCGATGATGCAGGACCCGATCGGCCCCGTGCCTGCCCGCCCAGCCCTGCAGATCACCTTCAGATCGCACCCACCTGACTGACCTGACTCGGCCCCACGAACCCGCAGGAAGAAGGTGCTCGTGTACGCTTTTCGGTCAACCGATGCCATCACCTGTCACAAGAGCTGGGGTGAGAGCGCCGGGAAGAAGGGCGGTGCGCGGTTCACACGTCCCCGCCCATTCGATGCCCCTATCTGCCCTCCGCTTGTTAAGAGGGCGCTTAGCTTCTTAAAATGCAGCCGCGCGCCTTTGCCCTGAAGCTAATGCCCGCTTTCGTGTCGCGCGCGAACACACCAGCGCCTAGATCTAGACCGCTCGGAAGCCTGACCATTCGCTCACCTTTCCCGCGCGTAGATTGGGTCATCGTGAACTGCAAGAACGTAGACAGTGATAACCCTGATGGGGAGGATGTGTACACCTGCGGTCCGCTCAAAGCTCTCAAGGCCCACGCTCCCCTCGCGATCGCTTACGCTGGGCCACCGCAGATCATCAGGTCGGTCGGGCCCTTGAACCCCCCTGTAGACCTTGTCGCGTACCCCTGACGCGTCGCACACCGCCCGTTCCCCCTCCCCGGGTACCCCCCAGGTCTTCCTCAAGGTCCGCGCCCCCTCCTGCCAGCCCCGTCCCCGCCCGCGCGATCTCTCACCGGCCGCCGCAGACGTACGAGCTCGTGGAAGGACGGCCCCACGTGTACCGTAAGACCGGGCACGTGCGTAGCACTGCGTACCCCTCCTCCCCGTCCCTCGGGCGCGCTCCGGAAGTTCTCAAAGGTGCCGCGGGCAGATCTGGGCCTCGAAGATGACAAAAGAGTTCGCGGTCGTGACCATGGAAGGCATCGGGCGCGGAAAGTGCGCCGTACCCCGCCACCGGCTGCCGCCGTCGCACCCCCTGCCCCCTCCGGCCCAGACGAACGCGTACCCCTGCAGGCAGGGCGACTGGCTCGCGCAGAACAGCCTTCAGTCCTGCAAGGAACAGGTGCGAGGCGGGGGCAGACGCGCCTTGCAGCTTGGCCGTTTCTCACCAAAGCGCAGTGGAGCATCGACGCTGGCGTCTTCGAGAGGACGTACGAGCCCGTGCCCTGAGGACTCCTCGACGGCGTACATGCCCCGGCCCGGGCCTATTATCGCCCCTTGAGTGCAGCCGCTCCAGGGTGCCGGCAGTTATCTTAGCTTATAGAATTAAAGTAGCTGTCATTTATGATTACGTTTCAACGTTAACATTGAGCATACAAAGAGTAATTTCTACAGCGGGCGTTCGTTTGATGATCGGTTGACGTTTTGCTTGAACAGCTGCAGCTGCAGCTGTATACGTAGCTTGTTCGCTAGCGCTGGCATGCAGCTGTGCTGTCAACATCCAAATTAAAGCGCTTCAGCCTGGCTGGCCATGGGCCATTGCAATGCGGCATACGCAATGCCGCCGGGCACCGCGCGCGTGACACAACTCATCGATATCCAGTACGTATACTTCACTTGGCATGAAGCTTCAGAGCCACGCCGGCACCGCGCGGAACATATGCATGTGCATGCACAATGCAAGCTTAAAAGCCAAGCCTGCGGCGCATGCAACAGCGCCTCGCGCGCGCGGCGGCGCGCGGCGCGCTGCCGCGGTGCAGCGCTAGCGCTAGCGCTAGCCGTGTCCAGCTGAAGGGGGGGGGCGAGGAGGGGGGGGGGAGTTGCAGGTCGGCGTCACGGCCTCGAGTATCTGACAAGAGTGCGCTCGACGCGCTCCCAGCAGCGTCACAGGCTCACAACTGCTAGCTAGCGCTATATACTGGTACAGGGCGGCCTCCGCTCACTAGGCGAGCGCTAGCCCAAACAGTCGCTTCGGCGGGCTCGACGCGCCAGTGCAGGAAGGAAGCGCGCCGCGCGGTATCCGCACTCTCAAGTTTGATCTGGATCTGTACGTCGACAACAGCGATGGAAGCAGCGTGCTTTGCAGCGGCGGCGGTCCCCCTGCGTTCCGGCTTCGTCCCGGCCACTCCGACTGGAAGCGCTCGCCGTAGCTGGCTCGGCGGCGTGCACGGGGCTTCCGCGCAGGTACGCACGCGTACACGTCGCGGCCGCCGGCGGCTGCCTGCTCCCGCGCGCGGATATGACGCAACCGAACCATGACCAGCGTGACGCGTACGAGCAGGCGCCCGAGAGGAAACGAGCGGGGCCGCGCCGGGTTGCGTTCGAGGCTGCGCCTGCGCCGGCGGTCGTCGCAGCAGAGGCGACCCGCTTCCGCGAGGACCAGAGCGTGTGCGCGAATTCGAAGCCGAGCTAGCCGTCGTGGCCCCGCTCGAATCGACCTCCGGGCCAGGGAAGAGATCGCGAAGGAGGCGGTGGCAGAGAGGCACGAGGAGGAGATCGGGTTCTTCTCGCGGATCCTCGGTGGCCTGCTCTCCATCAAGCCCGGTGAGATTTAAATTTGATCCAGATTTGATCCGGATCATGCTTTAGGTAGTGTTCGAATTCGGAATCGCCGCACAGTGTGGCAGCTGGCGAAGCTGCAGGCGCGGAGCACGATCAAGAGCCGTGCCAACTCGGCCGGGCGCAACTGGGAGAAAGAGGTGGCCGCGCTGCGGAAGCACGACTGGGCCACGGAGATCAAGAAGGCTCGTGCTCACGCCTGCACCCCGCTCCTTGCATTTCTTCCTCACTGACTTCGCACGGGGCGCAGCTCAAGCTGAACAGCAGCCTGGCGTACCCCGACTACTTCCTCCGCCCCTTCCACTCCTACGACGAGGGTGCTCCTCTACCCCCCTTGGGCCCCTCCAGCTCGGCTCAGCCGCGCGGGCCGCGCAGGGAACATGTGCTGGGAGGCGGCGCTGGAGCAGGAGCTGGCGCTCGTCGCCATCGGCGTCCGCGACTTCCCGGGCTCCGGGCCCAAGGGCGCCAAGGTCCGTACCCCCCCCTCCCCCTCCCCCCCCGCTCCCACCCTCCCTTCTTCCGCCGTCCAGGGACCACTTAGCTCGGCTTCCCTGGTCTTGAGCCTCGATCGGCGCTGAAATCGAATCTGAATTGGAACCAGGTGCTGCGGGAGTCGTACCACCGGCTCCTGAAGGCGGCGTACGGCATCCCTGACCCCGTCGGCGAGCAGGACGCCGCCCTCGACCCGTGCGCCCCCGTACCCCCTCCCGGCTCCTTCCCCCTGACGGAACGAAGGCTGCGGGGTATGGCGGCGGGGCCGCTGCCCTCGCGGGTGGTCGACATGGGCTGCGGCTCCGGCCTCTCCACCATCGGCGCCGCCGAGCTCTTCCCAGGCGCCCACGTCACGGTCCGCGCGCGGCGCTTCCGTACCCCTGCCGTCGACGTCGGCCCCGCAGCTTGCTAATCGCCCCGCAGGGAGTCGAGCTGAGCCCGTACTTCCTCGCCATGGCGAACTACAATAAGGACCGCCTGGACCCCACCGTACCCCGGTGCGAAAGCTCCCTCCCTATGGACCCCCTTTTGCCCTTCTACGGCCCCTGATTCATGATCAAATCTCGCAGGGGCCAGATCGAGTTCCTGCACGCCAACGCCGAGGATACCGGCCTCCCCGCGGTACCCCCGGCGCTTCCTGCCCCCGTGCTTGGCCGAAATTGAATGCGTACCGCCCAGGGCCAGTACGACGTCGTCTTTGTACCCTTCCTCTGCCACGAGCTGCCCCGCGAGGCGTCTATCAACGTCTTCCGTGCGCCCCCCCCCCCCCCCGCCCCGCCTTCCCCTGTACCCCCTCCGCGCCCCTGATAGGGGAACGTTCGCAGGCGAGGCCCGGCGGCTCTTGAAATCGGGCGGCATCCTCCTGTTCATCGACCAGGTACCCCCCACACACTCCTCTGTACCCCCGGCGCCTCTCTAACGCGTACCCCGCCAGAACCCGGAGGCGTACGCGCAGATGAGCCCGGCGATCTTCACTATGTTCAAGTCGACCGAGCCGTGGATGCAAGACTACCTGAGTGCGCCTCCCCGTCCAATCTAGTCCTCATCGGGCCCGGACCTCCTCACCTGATCCTGCTCGGCCCCCAGGGTGGACGGGCCTGCACGACGGGAGCGAGATCGAGCGGGCGGGCTTCACGGCGCCCTTCCAGATCCGCACGTGCGAGAAGCACTACGCCATGGTCGCCCGCGCCCTCTGAGAGGCCGCCCGCCGCCCGCGCCGCGCCACTCTGCGCCCGGCTCGGCTTCGACCTTCATTTCAGCCTTCGCTAGCTGTAGTCGCGTTGTTTCTCTGGGGCTCTCTCGCACGAGCTCTAGAAGTATACGTAGTTTGATTTTTGCGGGATCGTGTAGATCCCCCGGCACTTCAGCTTCGAGCATGCATATGAATCTACCGCTTAGGCCCCAGTTCACCGCAGGAAATCACGCTTAGGCCTTCGTATACGAGTTTCACAGCCGCGGCTGCAGCTGGTTCGGTTTGGTTTGCGATTGCACATCTTCATGGACACGTCAGAGCTCGAGTTGAAGTCGGGCCGATCGCCAGGCTAACTATAAGCTCTCGACATCGGTCACATGCAGAGGATGCGGGTTCTGGGGAGGCACGAGGCCGCGCGGGCGCCGGCCGCGGCCTTCGAGCTCTTTCGCGGCGGGAGGGGCGACGGCTCGGGCGGCAGGGGCGACGGCGCCGCGGCCGCCCGGGGCGCGGGCTTGCAATTGTCGGCCGCTGAGCGGCGGCTGGCGAACGAGCCTGAGCTCGAGGCGCGGGGGCCGGAGGCGAGGCCGCGCCCGGCGACGGTCTGGTACAGCGCGTGCGTCGGCACGCCGCGCATGCTGTCCGAGCGCAGCGCCGCGGCCCCGGGGCCCGCCGGCGCCCCCGGCGCCTTGCAGGTCGCCCCGATCGACGCCGAGGCCGTCAGCTGCAGCTGGAGCTCCCGATCGGTGATGCTGCCGCGCAGGCTCTGCGGTCGGGAAAACGTGAGCGGTCTCGAAGGTTTTCGAATCGAAAGCGAGACAAAGCTCAAGCACGGCGAGGGTGCCGCGGAGGTGGAGGTCCCGCTCGCGAAGGTGCCCCAGGATCTCCGCGCAGCGCCCGCGCTCCACGGAGAGCGCCGCCTCGCCCCGCGCCAGCGCCGCCCGCTCCTGCGCGAGCGCGCCCGCGCGCGCGAAAATTTAAATTTCGAGGATTGGATTTGAATGGATAGGGCCGACCAGGTCGCGGAGGGCGCGGAGGGCGGCGAGGAGGTCGGGGCCGGAGGCGTGGGGCGGGGCGGGGCGCCCCGCCTCGGCGAGGAGCGCGTGCAGGCCGGCGATGAGCGCGTCCAGCTCCGCGTGCAGCTCCTCCTTCACCTGCGCGCGCGCCCCGCGAGGCCGGCGCGGCTCGGCATCCAGAACTCGAAAGGCTTCATGTTAATAGCTATGGATTAAGCAGCAGATCGCGATCGCGAGCGAGAGAAGCGGCATCATTAATTTTGCGGGGTCGGATCCCTGTCAGAATTAGATCTAGAATCAGTTTGATTTGAGTTTCGCGCGCCTCGGTGACGCTGGAGAGCTCGCGGTGGAGCTCGGAGAGCTGCAGGTACGTCGCCGCCTGCAGCTCCTTCCTGCGCGCGCCCGGATCGAATTCGAGCCGCTGAGCGGGATCCCGGAACGGGAGCGGGGCGGGCGGGGGCGCGGCGGACAGCTCGGTGGTCAGGTGCACGACCTCCTCGCACGTGCGGGCCTGCGGAGATCACATCACGATCAGCTGCAGCGGATCACTCCGGGCGCGCGCGGGCGGGCCGGGGCGTCTCGCGCCTGCTTCTTCTGCTCGACGCGGAGTACGGCGCGCGCCTCCTCCTCGCGCACCGCGAGGCTCTCCACCCTGGTCTCCAGCGTCCGGATGTGCGTGCGCGGCGAGACGAGCGGCTCCACGTTCTCCTTGCCGCCGACCGCGGGCGCCTTCGCATTCGCATTCGATTTCGCGCTCGGAGCGAGCACGCGGCTCGATTGCGGCTGCTTGCTGGCTGCGGCTGATGCCGGCGCCGAGCTCTTGGGCGGCGACTTGAGCTTTGCAGGCGCCCCGACCTCTTCGAGAGCGGGCGCCGCCGCCGCCACGGGCTTCGGGGGAGAGAAGGATGCAGCCGCAAGCTTCAGCGAAGGGTCTATTGCGGGATATCGATGCGAAGCTTTGAGTTGGATAATTTTATAATGGGACGGCGGGGGGCCGGGCTGTAGAAATTAAACACGCGCCTTTTGCAGCCGGGGCGCCGGCCACCGATCGCGAGGGCTTCGGGGGAGAGAATGCAGCCACATGCTTTGGCGGGGAGTCTGTAGATTCGAGTCGGCCAGCAAGCGCTGCATACGAGGCGCAAAAAGCTTGGCCGAGCACGCACCTTTCGCATCAGCAGCTGCAGCGGGGGGCTCTAAAGCTGCTGTCTTCGGCGGAGATATCGGTGCAGCTGCAGTTGCAGGGGCCGGCTTTGACGGGGACTTCGAGGCTGCAGCTGCCGCGGGAGGCGACTCGGGGCTCGAGATCGCAGTCGATTGCGAGGGCTTTGGTGGTGATACGGTCACTGCGGGGACAGCAGAAGCCTTCAACGGCGAGCTGCCTTGCCCTAAGGTCTGCGAGCGGCTGGAAGATGGAGTTGAAGGGTGCGAAATGCTCTTCTGGAGATGCGGCACGTACGAATAAACAGCTGCTGCCGCCGCCGCCGGGATTTGCACGGAACGGCGCGGGATTTTCGACGGCGAGCTCGCGAATTCATTATCAGAGACCGTTCGGACCGCGCTCGCCTCTGTGCTGGACAGTCCGCGCTCCGAAATGCTTTTGAAGGATGCACTGAGCTGGCCCTTCGCCTCCAAGCTCGCTTCTCTGCAGTGGCATGCGAATCAGATCTCACGCGGGCTGCTCGGGCGGGGCGCGAAAGTCACATTAAACGAGAGAACGATCACGTACGGAGTCGGGGAAGACCGCGCAGAAGACGGGGCGCGCGGGGGCAGGCCGAGCGCCCGGTTCGCCTCGACGAGCGCCGGGCGGGTCGACGGGGCGGCCGCGTAAAAGACCCTCGCCCGAGGAGCAAAGGCCGAAAGCTCCACTGGCGGCCCGCGGCCGGTGGGCGGCGCCGGCATGGTTTGGTTTGGCTGGGGGGAGGCACGAGCGGCCTGGGGGTACAGCACAGTGCGATGTCGGCTGTAGCGGAGCTCAAGTTCGCCCCGGCGGCGGATGCGGACCACGTGGTGGTGATCGGCAAGCAGAGCGTGCTGGTCTCCACGCAAGCGGTGCGCGCCCCTGGGGAAGCACGCGGAAGTGGAGTGCCGCTTCTCGCGCAGCGGCTGCCGCGCTCGATAGCATTCCAATGACCTCTAGGCGAACGCGGCCTCCGCCGCGTGCGAATCGGGAAGGCGCCCGCCCATCGCTCGGGCTGCCGTGCGCGTGGGGCGCGGCCGAGCGCGCCACGAGACGCTTTTTAAGCACTTAAAGCACCCCCGCGCGCTCGCACTCGGCGCTGACCGGTCGCACGCGCGCGCAGCACGCCGCCAAGGTTTCCCCGCAGGTTCAGGTCCCCGGCTTCGCCGCCCTCGTTCAGAGCGCCAGCCCCGGCGACAATGGCGACTCGCTGGTCATCCCGAGCCCGGCGCCGGAGGGCAGCGCGGAGAAGGTCGTGAAGCTCGCCATCGGCGTCGTCCCGACCGTCTGCTCCCGCTACAACAACCCCGCCCGCGCCGACGCCGTCTTCGAGCTGGTGCGCACCCGCCGCTCGATCCCTCCCTCTCTCTCTCTCTCGTTCGGCCGACCGCGCCGCGCGCAGGCCAAGAAGTGCCTCCCGACCTCCGGCAAGGGTGCGCGCGCGCGCGCGTGTCTGAAGCTCGCGCCGGCCCCGCGCCCTCTGAAGCCCGCCGCGGCGCAGTGTCCGTGATCCTTGCCCTGGAGAAGGTCGAGCAGGCGAGCGCCTCCCGGCCCCGCCCCCGCCCCGGCCCCGCCCGTCTGACGCGGCCCACAGGCCTTTGCCGCCGGCTGCGCCGTCGCTCGCGCCTTGCCCCTCTACTCGTCCGCTCTTTCCCGCCCCCCTCCCCCCGCCCCCCTCCCCCCGCCCCCGCCCCCGCCCGCGGCGAGCGCGCCGGCGCGCAGGAAGAAGAGTAAGGCGCCGGAGAAGCCCGGCGCCAAGGTCCACGTCTCCTTCGTCGTCGAGGGCGGCGCCGAGGCGTGTGACGTACCCCTCCCCCCTCCCCGGGCGCTGCCAGCGTACCCCCGAGCGGGACGCTTCGTTCGAGCAGGTCCCGGCGGCGGAGATCGCCCGCGTGCAGGCCGCCGCCGACGGCATCCGCGCCGCCGCCGTGCGCCTGTACCCCCTCCGCGCTTTTTCCCCCCTGGCCGACGCTCTCGCCCCCAGGCGCTGGTGGACACCCCGACGAGCGAGATGCACACGGACATCATGATCGAGAAGGCCAAGGAGGTGCGGGGGGTACCGGCATCGGGTTCAGGCGGGGGGGGAAGGCGACCATTCCTCTCACAGGTCGCCTCCCGCGTCGGCGCCGACATCACCATCATCCGCGGCACCGTGCGGAGCCCCCGTACCCCCCTCGCGTCCTCCCAGGAGCCCTCCGAGCCGTACCCCCTCAGGAGCTGCGGGACAAGGGCTTCGGAGGCCTGTGGGGCGTCGGGAAGGCCGCCACGCACCCGCCCGCCCTCGTCATCCTCTCGCACCGCCCGAAGGATACCCCCCCAAAGGCGCGCGCCGTACCCCTCCCGCCGCCCGCCCCGCCCGCCCCGCCCCTAATTCCCCCAGCAGAAAACCGTGTGCCTCGTCGGCAAGGCGCGCACCCCCCCGAAGACAGGTCGAGCTCGTACCCCTCTTCTAACGCCGTACCCCAGGGCATCGTGTACGACACCGGAGGCCTCTCGATCAAGGGCACCGACGGCATGTGCGGTGCGCGCGTACCCTCCTTCCCCGCCTCGAGGCGGACCCGCCCGGGTCCGATCCCCCTATCGCCCAGGCATGAAGCGCGACATGGGCGGCTCGGCGGGCGTGCTGCACGCCTTCGCCGCGCTCGTCGGCGGCGGCCTCGCGAAGGACATCGCCCTCCACTGCATCCTCTGCCTCGGTACCCCCAAGGCGCTCGGATCCCGTACCCCCCTCCCTCACTCCACCCCCCCCCTCCCCCAGCCGAGAACGCCATCGGCCCCGAGGCGACCCGCAACGACGACATCCTCTACATGCGCGTACCCCTCCCGCCGCCGCCGCGCCCCTTACCTCCCTAACGACGTGGTACCCCCCGACAGGTACTCGGGCAAGACGGTCGAGATCAACAACACCGACGCGGAGGGCCGCCTCGTGCTCGCCGACGGGGTACGCCGCCCGCCTCTTTTCCTCCCTTTCATTAACCGCGTACCCCCCCAGCTCGCGTACGCGGTGAAGCACCTGCAACCGGACGTGATCCTCGACATGGCGACCCTCACGGGCGCCCAGGTTCGCGTACCCCCCCCGTCCCCCCGCCCACCCCTAGGCCTCCTCCTCCGGCCTCACCCCCTCCGTCCCTTTCTCCGGGGCGCAGGGCGTCGCGACGGGCCAGAAGCACGCCGCGGTACCCCGTCCCGCCCCTCCCGCCCCTCTCTGGCTCCCCCTGAGCTCTATAACCCCCCAGATCATCGCGAACGACGAGGAGCTGGAGGGGGCGTGCGTGCGCGCGGGGCGCGCCTCGGGCGACCTCGTCCACCCCCTCCTCGTGCGCACCCCGGGGCAGAGAGCGGGGCGAGGACCAGGCCGGGCGGAGGGGAGGGCACCGGGCCTTTTAATTAGCCGGCCTTGAAAACAGGGCCCTGCAGGAGCAAGCGAGCAGCTGACCGCGGGGCCCGCTGACCGCTGAACGCTGACCGCGCGGCCCGCCCGCGCAGTACTGCCCGGAGTTCTTCCGGGGCGAGTTCTCCAGCTCCGTCGCCGACATGAAGAACAGGCGCGCCCCGCCGCCCCCGCCCGCCCGGCCGGGCCCTCCTCCCGGGCTACTTCTCGCCCCCCGCTGACGCGCGCCGGCTCCCCGTCCCTGCCCCTCGCGCAGCGTGAAGAACCGCATGAACGCCTCCTCCTCCTGCGCCGCCCAGGTCGGCCCCTTCCACTCCCGCTTTAAAAGAGCCGGTAGAAGGAGACTCGATCTATATCCTCTAATCTCGCCTCCGATCCGCCTTCGTAACATGGCGGGATAAGATGACGCGGGGGCTCGAGCTAGCCCCTCGAGTCCGATCCCCGCCCCCGATCCGCCCGCTCATATCTTGCCCTTCTATTTTTAGTTCCTGGCGGACCACCTCGGGGAGTACGCCGGCAAGTGGGTCCACGTCGACATGGGTGCGGAGTGTACCCCGATCCCCTTCTCCCCCCAGCGTCTCAATATCCGGGCGCAGCGTACCCCGTGCACAGCGGGGAGCGGGCGACGGGGTACGGCGTCGCCCTCATCACCGAGCTCTTCGGGCGCTAGGCGCCGCGCTTGCGCTTGTTCCTATACCCGAACAGTTACTGCTCCCTGTCTCGCGCGCTCACTGATGCAGCGAGTCTGTGGCGCTCTGTTCGCAGCGAGTCTGTGGCGTCTGTGGCTTGGGGAAGAGGGGGGAAGTTGAAGAAGGGGGAAGAGGGCGGGAAGTTGTAGAAGGCCTAGGGGGAGAAAGGGGGAAGTTTAAGACCGAGGGAGACTCTCAGCCGAAATTGCGGTCGAGCGCGAGCCGTCGCCAGTCAACGCTGTCAGCACTTGTCCCGGCACACAGATTCGGATATATATCGATGAATCCGGATCCGGACAGTGCCTGTGCGCTCTTCGCGCTTGCTTAAACTTCGCAATTAATTGCACGCGCAACTGATATTGATTGCGCACTCGCGCGGCAGGCTCAAGCTTCGCAAGCATCTGCGCAGCTGCCGGTGCGCGCGACTCGCGATTGCGCCCACTCGCGATATATTCAACACGTGTATTCGCGATCGTGCAGACGCTGCACCCGATGAGATCCTCGCACGTATTTTCGGCCTGCTTGCCGCCGAGGACCGCTGTTGCGCGGCAGCGGTCTGCACGGCGTGGCGGCGGGCGGCGCGGGAGCCGCCCTTCAGCAAAGAGCTCTCGCTGAAGTGCGCGAATTCGAATTTAGTTCTTGTTATCCAATTTCGCCCGAGTTTCGCCCGTCGCGTTGAAATTGAATTCCGTTGACGTCCTATCGGATTTGAATTTAGTTTCGCAGGGTCTTCGTGGACGCAACATGCAAATCAGTCGAGCTCGAGGGCAGTCCGACCGAGGCTTTCAGGAGAAGACTGCGGGAACATTTCTTCGATGAGGATAATTTGCTTCATGAGGATCCGGCTTTGCTTCGGGAGCTGACCGCAGCGAATGACCGCGGTGGGCGCCGCGGCCAACTTCTTTCCGTGAGAGAGGCGGTAGCGATTATGCGCTCCCCGTTCTGCTCCGACATCACGGATCTCAAACTGGCTTTGTTTTTCACTAATCGGGACGTCGACGCGGGTCGATCGTTTCCAATTCGCGACGTTGAACGCCCTGAGCCCTTGTTCGTCCCGCTCGTCAAGACTCTCCTTACCGCCTCTCCCTCTTCCGTCGAAAAGCTGGAGATCGTCGAGCCCTCCTCTGCTAATTATAAGAGCTTCGAGAGCTTCGAGCCCTCCTCTGTTGTCGCCCCCCTCGTTCCGATGAGCAGCCTTCCCAATTTGCGTGAGCTTCACGTGTCTCAGACATTCGGCGGTTTCGGCAACGGATCCGGATATCTCCGCCCTGCCTCCGTCCACGAGGTTCGAATTCGAGCTCTCGATTTTATGTAATTCATTTATCGATTTCATGATCATCTTGGTATTGATGCCAAGGATGCCAAGTATGTCATGATCACAGTATTGACGCCATATATGTGCAGTTAAATCGAATTCAACCGCATCCTGCTCTTGAGACCCTTGGCGTGGCTGTGTTCATGTGCGGTGGCAGAGACGATGTTGCAGCCGACTTACTCGAGCCATTTCCGTCCCTCCGGCGAGTTTCCAGGCTCTTCCTGGGCAACAGCGGCCACGCAAACGATTTCTCGGGCATGGGCAGTGGGGCGGAAGAAGACCTGCACGACCTCGCAAAAGCGGGGGTGCAGTTCAGCCACCTGTCGCTTCTTCTGTGCGATCTCGCCTCCGACAGCGCGGCCCGAGACCTGGCGGCAGTCGTGCAGTCGAGCGTGCAGTTATTCGAGTGTCGCCTTCCAGCCAGTTGGCCGGAGGGGGCCTTTCATGGACTTGAAAGGTTCGGAAATTCGAAATATTAATCGGCATCGATAATGTGCATGATCGCCGATTTAATTTGCATGAATCTTGGTGTTCGCAGTCTTCTCGTGTACAAGTGCCGTCTCACCCCTGCGATAATCCAATGGCTTGGCAGTGAGTCGAGTCATATTAAGATTTGCCCCGATCGCAACTAGCAGCCGCATTCCAATTATAGAGACTACCGCATCAAATGATTTGCGAATTTCAGGTGGCGCGCACGTCGCGACATTGAAGAAATTAACCCTAAGCCTGGCTCTCGACGACTACACGGTCAATCCGCGACCGGAATCTCAAGATCGCGGGCCTCAATTCGATACCCACCACATCCCGGGCAAGCATGCGCAATATAAGCCTGCATGGGCGTTTGGGCGTTAGACGCAATATAAGCCTGCATGGGCGTCCAGTCTAGACCTGATTACTATATTTCCGCCGGCGCCTCGCAGAGCTGTTAGCGGCCCTCGAAAACCTGGATAAGGGGACGAAGGTGGAGCTGCTAATCAGCGGGCCCTGGCCCCACGAGGAGATCGCCGCTCTCGTGGAAGGCCTCTGCGCCTGCGAGAGGCTCCGCGGCCGCGTCCAGCTCAAGCTCTGCGGGTCCTTCGGCCTCGGCCTGTTTTCTTCGTTTGATCCAGAAGGCTGCAGGCAGCCGTGCGCGTGGGTGAGTGCGTGCGCATGCTGAGAGTTTCGTGTGCACGTGATATCGATCTGGCGCGTTGACGCGAATTTTGAAAATATTTGCACAGACCATCGGCCTCGCGCGATCTCGCGCGAATTACGATATCGATCAATATCGCGAGATGCAGAACATGTGTCCCGAGGAGCTTTCGAACCTGCTGTGGAGCCACGAAGAGCTGGAGGCAATGAATAAAAGCGGACTGCATGTCAATAGCGACTATTTTCACCTCGCAACAAATGCTGATGATTTAATATGGACGGATGGCGAAAAAATTGTAGACTGGTAAATTTCTGCTGCTGATGTCTTGCATATCATTGAATTGCGGTTGCCATTGCCACATGCGGGTGGGGAGTTCTAGACCTAGAAGGGCGAGTTTCGATCAAAATTTAGTGCGCGCATGAGAAGCTGCAGCTGTTCTGTAGGCACAAGGGCGTGTCGTCGTGTCGAACCCATGCTGGACCGAGGAAGAACTGGACCGCAGGCCTAGGGAAGCCTACGGGATTCGGGAATTCGAAGTCTTTTGAAGGGATTCCGGATTCGCCGTCGGCCCCCAGCCGGAGACCCGCAACGACGACAAATGCATATTCTACATGCACATACCAACCCCCCGCCGGCGTGCCCCGTACCCCCATTGACGGCGCGGTACCCCCGCAGGTACTCGGGCAAGACGGTCGAGATCAACAACACCGACGCGGAGGGCCGCCTCGTGCTCGCCGACGGGGTGCGCCCCCCGCCCCGCCCCTTTTTTCGCCCTTTCATTAATCGCGTACCCCTCCCCAGCTCGCGTACGCGGTGAAGCACCTGCAGCCGGACGTGATCCTCGACATGGCGACCCTCACGGGCGCCCAGGTCCGCGTACCCCCCGTCCCCCCACGCCCGCCCCTCCTCCTCCGGCCTTACCTCCGGAACGCAGGACGTCGCGACGGGCCAGAAGCACGCCGCGGTGCCCCTCCACACTCCCCCCCCCCCACGCCCCTCCCCGCGCCCCTCTGGCCCCCCTGAGCCCCCCCCCCCCAAGATCATCGCGAACGACGAGGAGCTGGAGGGGGCGTGCGTGCGCGCGGGGCGCGCCTCGGGCGACCTCGTCCACCCCCTCCTCGTGCGGCCCCTGGGAGGGTGGGGCGAGGGAGGGCGGGGCGGAGAGGGCAGAGACGCTGCGCATCTAGTCCGGGCCTCTGATGGCAGATCCGTGGTCGGACTGACCGTCCGCCCGCGCAGTACTGCCCGGAGTTCTTCCGCGGCGAGTTCTCCAGCTCCGTCGCCGACATAAAGAACAGGCGCGCCGGGCCCTCCTCCCGGGCTACTTCTCGCCCCCCGCTGACGCGGGGCCTCCGCCTCCCTCTGCAGCGTGAAGAACCGCATGAACGCATCCTCCTCCTGCGCCGCCCAGGTCCCGCCCCTTTCTCTCCCTGCTAGATAATCGGGCGGGACGCGGGGATGGGAAACAGTAACATGGCGGGATACGATGACGGTGGCTCGAGCTAGCTAGCCCCTCGAATCCGATCCCCGCCCCCGATCCGCCCGCTCATCGTTTGCCCCTCTATTTTATTTTTAGTTCCTGGCGGACCACCTCGGGGAGTACGCCGGCAAGTGGGTCCACGTCGACATGGGTGCGGAGTGTACCCCCCTCTCTCTTCCCCCCCCATCTCCTTCCCCAGCGTCTCAATATCCGGGCGCAGCGTACCCCGTGCACAGCGGGGAGCGGGCGACGGGGTACGGCGTCGCCCTCATCACCGAGCTCTTCGGGCGCTAGGCGCCGCGCTTGCGCTTGTTCCTATACCCGAACAGTTACTGCTCCCTGTCTCGCGCGCCCACTGATGCAGCGAGTCTGTGGCGCCATCGGATCAGGGAGCCCTAGATCTAGAGGAGGGAGCCCTAGAGGATCCGGTGGGGTTGGGAGGGGGGGGGGCCCTGAGGATCCGCCGAGGGGCCTAGAGGAGGAAGCCCTAGAGGAGGAAGCCCTCCTCCTAGAGGGGCCTAGAGGAGGAAGCCCTGGGCTGTCGAGGTACGAGGATTTTAAAGGGGGGAAGGGGGGAGGGGGGGGTGGATTCAATTAAAAATAAAATTTTCGAAGCTCAAGAGGGGATCGATGCGTACGCGTGGAGCATGGAAAGCTTCGATCGAGGGTTTTTTTCATTCGCGAGTTTCAAGCTCGAGAAAGTAGCCGGCGCAGACTGCAACTGCATCAGCGCGGCGCTCGGGCATGGCCGCAGAAGCGCGCAAGCAAGAAGCGCGCGCGGATGCGCGCCTCGCGAGAGCCGCAGTCGATCTCCATCTCGATCATCTACCGGGTGCACGCCTGCGTATGCAATTGCAACGAGCACGCGTACGCTGCAGCTGGCGATGGCTCATTCGCCGCGCGCGCGTGCGCAGACGACCTTCTCCCGTGCTTTATTCTGGCTTTCGTCAGCCAAGCATCTCGTCAGCCAGGATGCAGCTCGATTGGAGTCCTTCGCAGCGTCGGCCACGCCTCCAATCGGCTCCGCGCCGCAGCTCTGCACCCGCTCTCCCTGGAGGAGCCGCGCTTCACAGTTCGCGCTAATATTAAATTTTAAAATAAATATCGCTGTTCGCGCCCACTTGCTGAGAGATTCCCAGCACGAGGACACTAAGGCAGCCATTCTGGAATTCTGCCGTCGGGAAGGGCACAAGTTTCGCAAGCTCTGCTTGAGCGGGCTTCCTCAGTTGCAGTCAGAGGATATTTCAAAGGTACGCAGAGAATATCGATTGAATTTGAAAGATCTAGCTAAAACGCGAATCAATATTTAATGCGCATGCATTTTCTCAGATCCTGGATTCGACTTCAAATATAACCCACCTGTCCTTGGCGTACTCTGCAGACGGACAAACAATTGAACGTCTGCCGGAGCTCCCGCACCTTGTGCACTTCAATGCTTCCGACACGCGTATCAAACAAGCTGCACTACACACTTTGCTCGCGTCTTGCAGTTCAACGATCACGAGTCTGTATTTGAGGTATAGAGTTTTGGTCATAACATAATCAATCAATCCTTAAGCTTCGCGCGCGATCGCGCAGCAATACCCAACTTGGACTTGAAGTCAAAGAGACGTCGACCTTGCAAAAAACCCGCAATGCAGGAAATTTGAAGGGCATTCGTGTCTCAAGTATTGTTCAGTTGCTGCCCATGATACCGAATTCTTCTGGGTGCGATCTAGATCTGTAAACCAGAATCATGATATCTGCAAGAGGCTAGCGCTGTCTGAAAAAGGTTAACGTCAAGCTTAAGGTGTCTGTGTTCATGCAGATTCCCCAAGATGAACTCGCTGGATCTTTCAAGGACAAAATGTGACGAAAAAGATCTTCGCAATTTATTTGTTGATCTTCCCAGGCTGCAAGAACTTTTCATCGTGCGTCTCGAGAGATCATTCAATTTGATTTGCTGCGCATGCATGCCGAGGTCTAATTATATAATTATATATAATATTCATGATATCGATGCAACCGAAGGTAAAGCCTTTGCAATTGCGAGAGCGTGGAGGATCCGGAGTCAGTCACATGCAAGGCCTAGGAGCTCGCCAAGAGGTGGTCGAGTGGTCTGCAAAGAAATTGTGCGCAGCGGCTTTCCAGAATCGAAGGGACATCATAGTCGTCCACGATGATTTCTTAGAGTTGGTGAGACCTAATCTTTCTTGCATGACTTCGAATTCATAAATAATTCGTTTTGCAATAAATACCTGCTGGAACAGGTCAGCGAGTTGTTCTTTGAGTCTGCAGCTGGACCCGGGAGTTACGATCGCGATCGGTAATTCTAATTCTGTATATACAAATTACCGATTAGGTTCTCATCAGGTTTCTGTGCAGATCTAGAACAATAACCAGGGAGGAACTGTTTCAGAACCTCCTGCCGATCGTTCAAAAGTGCTCTGGGTTCGATTCGTATTTCTCAAACGGAGCGACGCCTTTTCTTGGTGCGCATGCGCTCTCGAATTCGAACACGCTATTATATTTTGTTCATCTAAAATTGCTGTAGTCGTTTGCTATACCTAACATTATAATAAATATAACATCCCTGCACGGGCACGTACAGCCGCCATCGCTCTCGGGCGGTTCGACCTAGCGCGCCGCTTCGTATCCGAGTTCGGAGCCTCAACGGATTCTGTCATCCTTCCAGTAGGCTTTCGTGCACAACCCCGTACGTGCACGTGGGTGCGACCTGGTTTGCTAGCTTGCTTTTGATTCGAACTCCGAGCTCGCGCTTCAAACTAATTTCAGAAATAGGCTGCACCTTTTCCGATGGCTCCAGTACTGCCCATGGGTTTCCAGGACGTCGACGAGCGTTCTTTTTTCTCGAGCTCTGCGACGCACAGGTTGAGCGCAGCTAAGCCATTGGAACCATCGTTGCCTTCGAGTCTCACCAGCAAAGACAGTGCCGGGCAACACGCTCTCCATATTCTCATGCAGGATACCTTGTCACAACTGGAAGGCCATTCCATGGCCAGTTCGCGATCGGGACCTGCTGTCCGAGGAACCCCGCGCGGTGCAACGCCGTCAAACTCCGAAACTTTGAAGGTGCGAGATCTAGCTCGAGCTGGATCAAAACATTGATATCATGATCATGCATGTATACGTATTTATGCGCATGTATTCTTATATGCAAGTGCACGTGCACAATCCTCTGATCTGATTATTTGCATATGCACATATATATATCCCGCATCGTGCTAATGCTTCCTTAATTATACGCATATGAAGTGGCCTATAACTAATTATCGTGTTCAGCTTATTCGGGAATGGCGCCTCGAACGCCTCGCAAGCCGACCAGCATGGCAGCGACAAAGCATCTACAGCTGCATTACTAAAGATCAGGATCGGTTGAGCCGTTTCTGGAAAGATCCGCTCCTCCATCGACTCGTCACCGCCCTGCGGAGCGTGGAAGTTCCGGCAGACGATCAAAACGGTGCTTCGGAGTTTCAGCGGATCGCCTCTGCGAATGCCTACGGAAGGCCCAACGAGATCCCAGCTGTGAAACGAGTTCGGCCAGGGGGGGTACAGGGGGGGTACAGGGGGGGAGGGGCGGGGGGCCCGGGGAGCCCGGGGGGGGGGGGCCATGGGGCCCGCCGGGGGGCGACTGGTTCAGCCCCGCTGTGAAGGTCGACGGGTTGCGCACCGAGTAGCCTTTCGCAGCTCCACAGGAGTCTCGCTTGCATTTCTCTTGAAGCTTGGAGCCGACGTTTCCAGCGTGGTGAGGCTCGTCAATAATTTAAGCCGATCATAAGTTCTGGCTGGTTACTTGATTCGCGCAGAACGTGTCGGGAAAGAACATATTTCACATTGCGCTTGAGTCGAAGTCGAGCTCGAACTCGAAAGCGAAGGATCGCGCAACGCGCATGCTTGCAGCGCATTTATTCTCAACAGTGCAAGGCGAGGACGCAAAAGCGTGTTTGAATACCGTCGGTCCGATGCGTTATTACATTTCGACTAAACCTAATTCGAATTTTCTGCCTTCAAGAGCTCTTCTCACTCGCGTCAACGTTGAAACGTTGACAGATAAAAGTGGAAAGACCCCTGCAAGTGCTGCTTTGCCTTGCCGGCACGACCAGAGATCTAGAGTCTCTGCAGGTGAGGCAAATTTAAAACTACTTCAGATGCATATCCGGTATTATACATATTTAATGTTTTCCTCATTTGGAGCTAGATATGATCGAGCTGATCAAGTTCCTTGTTCAACGGGAGGATTTCTGCACATCTTCAGTAGACGGGAATGGGTGGACGGTCCTGCACCACGTCGCTCAGCACTGCTCGCATCTTTGGCTCGATCGCGAAGACGGACCCGCACCCGAACTCTTAGGTCCGCTTGATCCAAATGCAATACTAATCTGACCGCATATATATACCGGCGCGCGATCGCATGCTCAGAGGCCTTCGGAATCAAGCGGAAAGCGAAGTCCGGGCCTACTCTTTTCTCTGTCATCGGAACAATGTTAAGTGCGCGCATGAACATGTAATTATAATATGGTTGGTATAGATATCGATAATATCGATGTCGTGCTCAGACGCTCACGGAAACAAGCTGAATGCAAATTCCCTGGACAATTTTGGCCGGTCGCCCTTATTCCTCGCAGCTGTATCTGGAGATGAACATGCGCTGGAGGTAGCTATAGCTATAGGATTTCAGGCTCAAGCTCAAGATCTTAAAAAAGCTCAAGCTTACATGCTAAGCAGGCATTGCTGAAAATACCGAGCATCGACCTTAATCGTTCAGTTAATGGCAGGTAATTGCGATTAGAATGCATCAATATTTCTACTTATTAATGCTGCGGATTCAGGACGCCTCTATATGGCGCATGTGTTGTGCGGTCCTCCGAGATTGTGGAAAAGCTCATATCAGCCGGCGCGGATGTGAATATGAAACCGGCGGGGGGCCCACATCCTCTGCTGGCCCTCCTTGTGAACTCTCTAGCTCGGCAGGCGTTATCCGATCAGATATTCGAATTCATGCGCTCCGCGTATCCCGCCTCCGCATTCAACAGAAAGGTGAATTCGATGATAAATGATGAATGCAAGATAGCTGATGGAAGTTGCCATTGCAGCTGCAGAGCTTACTTTGCTCCAAATTCATGGAGCGGAACGTATCTGCCTGCAATCTTGTTGATGTTGCGCATGGATGCTCTCGCAGCAACTCCCATACCATCGCACTGCGAATTTAAACTCGGCATGTGTGTACGTAGAGCACAGTGGAAAGAATGCCTTGCACTTCGCGGCAGAGCGGGATGGTCCGAACGTCAAGGCGCTCATGAACACGCAACTTGCGGAAGACTTCCATGCAGCGCTACATCTTCAAGACAATCTTGGTTACTTCACAACGATATCGATTCTAATCATGATCGATATTATTTGATGAACGACGCCTCGGCTTATAAATAGCGCTGTCATCGGCATGCGCAATTGCAAGCAGGTCGAACTCCGTTGATGTTGGCGATAGAGCTCGACAACAAAGACGACGCCTACAAACTCCTGTCTCGCTCCGACCTCCTTGCACGCGTACGACTTCAACATTCAATGCATTTTTAATATGCGTATTGAATTTTCAAGACACTAGCAGACCGCGCGCGCCCAGCCCTGTGCAAGATCGGCAAGTGCGGGCCGCGCGCGGAGGTGCAAGGGGGGGTACTGGTACACATTGCAGGGTACTTAGGGTGTGTGTGTGTGGGAGGGGGAGGGGGGGGGGGGGGTGGGGGGAGGGGGCAGAGAGGCAAGGCGGGCGGCCGGGCGAGGCGGGCGGGGTCGCGAGGCGGGCAGGTGGGGTGGCGTCGCGGGCGGCGGCATCAGGCAGGCAGGCAGGCGAAGGCGGCGGCGGGCGGGGAAGCGGGCGGAGGGGCAGGTGGCGCCGGGCCTTGCGCATAGCCTGCACATACGCAGAGCTGAGGCGTCAGCTCGCCCCGGACAGCAGCCGTGCGGGGGCGGGGCCCAGCGGGGGCGGCCGGGCCAGGTGCGCGGCAGCAGCGGCGGGGCGAACCTGGAGTCGACGACGCTGAAGCAGCCGGCGAGGCGGCGGGCGAGGAAGCGGGCGGAGGGGCAAGTGGCGCCGGGCCCTGCGCATAGCCTGCACATACGCAGAGCTGAGGCGTCAGCTCGCCCCGGACAGCGGCCGTGCGGGGGCGGGGCCCAGCGGGGGCGGCCGGGCCAGGTGCGCGGCAGCAGCGGCGGAGCGAACCTGGAGTCGATGACGCTGAGGCAGCCGGCAGGGCGGCGGGCGGGGAAGCGGGCGGAGGGGCAGGTGGCGCCGGGCCCTGCGCATAGCCTGCGCAGGGCCGAGGCGTCAGCTCGCCCCGGACAGCCGCGGCGCAGGGGCGGGGCCTAGCCCGACGCGACGTACTAGGAGCAGCTGCGAATGCTGCGACGCCGCGGCCGCCACACTCTGCTACGGAACGCCGGCCGCGGTTCAAGCCACGCATACGTGGGGCCGAGGCGTGCAAGTGGCGACCCGCCCCGTGCTTGAACCGCGCTTGAAGAGCTTGACAACATCGAGCTGGAGTCTGCTCGATCATGAATCGGAGTCCATCAGAAACCGAGAGCGTTGGCAAAACGCCGCGGCCGCGGGCGCGCACACAGCCGGCGTCGCGGCGTCTCGGGCGCCTTCTTCCTGCACTCTCGCGGCGCTCTCCGCCACCAGGAGCGGCTGTGCCCGCATTCGCCACCAGGAGCGCATCCGCGGCTGTTCCCGCACGGTGCAGGTGTCGCCGCCGAGGCCGCAGCCGGAAGCGCACCGGAACGCGACGTTGCGGGCGCGCCGCTCCGGCGCGCGCTCCGCATGCGGATGCTCGGCCCCGCGACCTCGACCTCTGGGCCGGGCTCTGGCATGTGTACCCAGCAATCGCCTGAAACTCTCAGGAGCACTTTTTTCCGGCGCCCGGTACAACAGGTACTTGAGGCGGCCTAGCGCGCCACACGCCGCTTCTCGAGCCCAGGCATGTATGACAGAGTTTGTAGAGCGCATTGAGAGCATTCAGGAGCACGTGGTCCGGCGCATATAGCAATAGCAGGTGAGGAGCGGCTTCGACATGTTTGCGCAGCCCCGCCCTTGCATTGTTTTTCGCCGCTCGCAGCGGCTACGATGCGATCACACCTATACGAGAGCGCATGCAAAGAATCGCATCTTACAAAAATTGCTAACACAGAAAGTACGCCGCACCAACTCACCAGGGGAGCAAGGGAGGGGGTACCCCCCCTTGCAATGATTTCGCAGGATTTCGAAGGGTCCACGGCGCTCCATCGATGCTCGCTGGAGCTTGCCGACATCGGCTGTCGAATCATAGAAGCATGCCCCGAGGCAAGCGCCAGGAATTACCTAGTACTTGATGCAATTAATATGACGCAATTAACGTGAAGTAGGCCGTAAATCTGACAGATTATTATGGCCGTACGCCACTTCACTGGAGGGCAGGAGAGATGTTTTCGCCACTGGATTCGCATTCGGCAAAGCCCCATAGTCATGGCCAGAGCCACATGAAGCGCTACGTCAAGTTGTTGGTGGCACGCTCTGACCTGGCTGCTCAGGTGCCTCGCACTTTTCTTCGGTATACGCGTATAATATCACATCAATAAATTGCGTACGTTCTCGCATGCAGGACTCGGCGGGACGTACACCTGTCCGTACCCTCTCGCAGTTGCCTTGTCCATGTATTCCAAAACTGATGGCCTCGACCAATGCATTAGATTATGCACGCGATCCGCGACGTCAGATTTGGTGACGTATTCGCTGAAATGATGACAACCCCGCAAGTGCGAACGTCGGACGTCCCTATATTAATTAGAGCTTACGCAGGCTTGAAGTCGATGTCATTAGAGTCTAGCGCGCGCGAACTTGCGCGGAAAACTTGCAGTGTAACGACAAGCGCAGGTCAAGTACGCTCTTGAAAAGGCTGACACTTGCGGAAGCACGGCTCTTCACCTTGCCGCCCGGGTGATTTTGCAGTTGTCTTATGGCACATGCTTATGCTGTTGCGCTGCTTATGCTATATATAGCTAATTCAGCGGAACACTGGGGCAGATCTCCAACGTCGGAGTGGTGAGACAGTTGCTGCAAGCCGGCTCTCCCATTTCGGATGAAGGTCCGCTTGATGGCTGCGGCAAGCGCCCCCAGGACATCGGCTCAGCAGAAATTCGTGCTGCCATTTGTGGTGCGACCCCTAATTATTCTCGGCCCTCTCGCGATCGCCTACGCGATTTGTCTGCTTCAAATTCGTGATCATTGTCTTCCATGTGACTAAACGCGTACGATGCGCAGAGCACCTGCGTGCACATGGACAGCATGCAGCTGCACCTACCTCAGAAGGCGAGCTTGCACATGCAGCTGCACCTGACGGCCGTTCTGAAAACCACTACACGCGCAATCGGGAATTCGAAATCGTTTCTCTGAAGGATGCGCTCCGGGCTCGCAACGCTCGTGCGGAGGAGGAGGCGCGGAGGATGCGCGAATCTTCTATTTCAGGTGCAGACAATGAGGAAGGCGGCGACGACGACGATGCCGATACTTTCGCCGATTATCTTTATGACAGCGACGCGATGCCCGCACGCTACGGGTCCGGTTATTCCTCTTAAGACTTCGTAGATTGTCGAACAAAGCCGAAACTGAAATTCGAAATGAGACCAGAGGCAAGAGCTTTGCAATTGCTCGCATATTTGCATTGGCCAGCGGCTAAAATTAATGGCGGGGTTCCTTGATCTTCTTTTAAATTTTCATCCCGTGATGGGCCATGTGGCTCTCTAGATCCTCCTATTTGTTTCTGGGGCGAGGCGCTGGGGCCATGTGGCTTTCTAGATCTAGATCTAGATTCGACGAGGCGCCGGGGCACGTGCACCGGCATCTGTAATTATAAGCTGCAAACAAAATTATTAAGTATTGCAATTTGATATCCATGCTGCAGCGCATGCGCAAGTTGGAATCGTACGCGTCCTCACAATCGCCAGGCTAAGGGCGCCTGAGGCCCTGAGTTCCAGACCGACCACGCCTCAGCTGGATTTTCACCTCAGGGCCCGTGTCCCCGTGCGTCTTCAGATATCATCCATATAATTATAATTCGACGGGGCATGTGCACCAGCATCTCCCAGCTGCAAATGAAACTACTACATATATACTTATTAGGTCCTGTCCGGCGGTCATTTCGTTATCTATAGCTATATGCATGCTGCAGTGAGCTCAAGGGCGCATAGGCTTCGTACGCGTGCTCTAGATCTAGATCTTGCCCATATCCCCCTGGATCTTCACCTGTATCCCCCTGCGTCTTCAAAAAAACAGTGCCTCCCCCATGCCATGGCCAGGCCATGGCCAGGCCAGCGGTACGGTCGGCACACGTGCAGGGGAGCAAGCGCAAAGGCCAGACAAATATTAGAATTCCAAAGAATTCCTAGGCCTCTAGTCTACTACTGTAGCTACTCCTCCTCGGCGTCCCGCTCGGCCGAGGGCGGCGCGGGGGCGGCGGGGCCGGCGGGGGCGGGCCCCTCGGGGGGCCCCGGCCCGAGGGCGCGGATGTACCCGTCCAGCCGCCGCAGCGCCGAGAGGGCCTGCGGGGGGAAGGGGGTGGGGGTGTGAGCTTAAGGTGAGGGGTCCAAGTCGAAGGGGCTGGGAAGCTGGGGGGCGGGGCGGTGCGCACGGAGTCTCGGAGGGAGACAAAGGCGTGCGGGGGCGCGCCCGTCACTGCCGGGTGGTCCGGGTTGATCCGCACCTGCCCCCGCCCCCGCCCGGCTCAAGAGGGGCCGAGGCGGAGGCGGGAGGGCCGGGGCGGACGAGAGTGGTGCCGCGGTCGGCGGTCTCGCGCAGCAGCCGCTCGCTGTTCCGCCGCACCGTCGGCACCTGCCGCCCCGCCCCGCCCCGCCCGCTCAGCGCCCCAGCTCCCCGCCGCCTCTCAAGATTTCCCCTGGGCCAGCGGCGCTTCTTCTCTTCCCGGGCCCCTCCCGCTTCGGGGGCGGGGCGCACCCTCAGGCCGCAGCCGGCCTCGAGGACGACGAGGCGGCGCCCCGGGTCCTCCCGCAGCGCCCGCCGCACCCGCCGCTCCCACCGCCTGCCCGCAGCCGTCGCCGTGGTGCGGGGGCGGAAGGGCGGAGGGGGGGGGCCGAGGGAGAGGAGAGCGCACCGGTAGGGCCCGTCGTCGCGCTCGACCCAGGCGCCGTCCTCGAACATCAGCACGTCTGCGGCGTGCCTCGGAGGAGAAGAGAGAGAGGGGCGGGGCAGCGCGGGGCGGGGCGCACTCGGGCGGGCGGCGCCCCCGCAGAACTTGCAGCGCACGTGGTTCTCCCTCCCCCCTGCCCGCCCCGCAAGACTTCTCAGCACACTCTACTCGGTGGGGGGGTACGCGCGCGGACCGGCGTAGTCGGCGTACGGCTCCCCGGGGGGGCCCTTCTTCGCGGCGGGGGCCCGCATCGTCCCCGCGTCCACCTGGCGGAGGATGGGTGGATACAGGGGTACAGGAAAGAAGGAAGGGGGAATGAGAAGGGGGTACCTCGAAGCGGAAGGCGGGGCTGATGCGCCACGCGACGTCGGGCCGGCACGGCCGCGCGCACTGCCACTCCATCACCGACCTGCTCAGATCAGATCAGATCCGACCGGGTCGGATCAGACTCATATGAGGAGAGAAAGACGGAGGCAGGATTCGAACCCGTGGATCTCGTGGACCTCGCGCCCCTGCAGGAAACCGCTCCTGCGCGCCCCGGAGTGAGCGCGCCCTGTACCCCCCCAGGCTCGGCCAGCCGGCACCGGGGGAACATGGAGTCGACGTTGCTCGTGTAGACGAAGAAGGCGTCGCTCGTCCCGTCCGACCGCGTACCCCTCGCCGCCCCCCGCCTCCCCTCCGCACCCTCCCCCGGGGCCGAGGCGGCGGCGGCCGCTGTCGCCGAGCCCCCCGCGGGGGCGCTCGGGGGCCGCCGCGCCGCGGAGCCCGCCCGCGCCCGCCTCGAGTCCCGCCGCGGCCTGCTCCCGCCCCCGACATCAAAATCCAAGAGGGGGGTGAATTCCTATGCGAAAGAGGGGTACCGGGAGTAGGACCCGTCGAAGAGCGCCGCCTTCCAGCGGGCCAGGATGGCGTACCCCTCGTGGGGCTTCGAGTCGAGGTAGCTGTTGAAGCACGAGCCCCAGAAGCCTCGCGGGGTAGAGCGAAAAATCAGGGCAAAGATTCTACAGGGGCAAGGGGAAGGGTACCGTAGAAGATCTCCGGGTCATCCTGAATCCACTTCGGGTCGCACAGGTCCGCGTAGGTCAGGCCTGGCGGGTACGGCGTTTAGGGGAAGGGGGCGAGACGCAGGCGGCGACGGCGCGCGCCCATGCGGCGGTACGGGGGTACGTCGGCGATGTCCTTGTACACGGCGAGGCCGCTGAACGATGACAGGGACGCGCGCGTCAGGACGGACGTGGAGAGAAGAGGCAAGAGGGGGGCTACGGGATTCTTTAAGGCGGCGGGGCGCACCAGTCGGCGGAGAAGCCGGCGCCGGCGGAGACGAGGAGGAAGTCGGCCCCGAGGATGGCCGCCGCTGCGCGCTCCGCGGGGGAGAGGGGCGCCGGGGGCCCCGCCCTCGCCGCCGGCACCGAGGCCGCCGAGAGGGGCCGCGAGGGGGCGCCGGCGGGGGCGCCGGCGGGGGCGGGGGGGCCAGGGCCCGGGGCGCCCCCGGGGCGAGGCCCGGGAGGAAGGCCGGGCGGGGGCCGTCGCGGCCCGCGGCGCCGAAGAGGGGCCGGCAGCCGCGGTGGAGGCCGAAGAGGGGGAGGAGGAGGGCGGGGGGCGGGGCGGGGGACGGGGCGGGGCTCGAGGCCGCCTCCGCGTAGCTCCGGGGGTACCGGGTTGCTGGCGGCTCGGATGGGACGGGACCCCTCGCGGGGGCCTCGGGGGACGGAGCGGGTAGGGACGAGTCCGGGGGGAAGGGGGGAGGAGAAGAGGACGGAGGGGTAGGCGCGGGCGCCGGCGGTGGCGGGGGCGGTGCAGCGGCTACGGAGGGCGGCGACTTCGGAGGGCGCGGCGCGGGCTTGGCGGCGGGGGAGGGCGGCGAGGGGCGGATCTGGTGGGCGGTCGCCGGCGGGGGCGGGGGCAGCGGGGCCGGGCGGGGCCTGCCGGGGCCGGAAGAATCGGAGGAGGGCGGGAAGCGTGGGGGGTAGGGACGGTCGAGGGGCGGGCCGGGGCGGGGCGGCGGCGGGACGGGTATAGGAGAGGTCCGCGTCGCTGCCCCAGGCGCGGCGGCGGGCGGCCTGGGCGGCAGCCGCGCCGCCGCCGGCGGGCGAGTGGCCGCGGTCGCGGGCGGGGGACGGCGGAGCCCTCCCGCCGGGATTCGAAGCGGGGGCCGACGCGGGGCTCGCCCCCGGCTGCCGCAGAGCGGACAAGGCGCTCCGGAAGCTGCCGCCCCGCGCCTGGGTCGCCGTCGCCGCGCCGGCCGCCGCGCGGGCGGCCGAGGCGGCTGCCTGCGCACGAAAAGCCGCGAGGACGGCGGGGGAGACCAGCGCCCCGCGCGCGAGCTCCTGGGCGAGGGCGGGTTCCGAGGGAAGGCGCTGTCGGTCCGAGCCAGCGGGGGCTCCGACTCCGATCCGCGGGGCCGCCGTCACGCTCGGCGAGAGCTGCAGCGAGTCTTCGTCGCGCTCAGCACCCGCAGGCTGCGCCGCTGCACTCCTGGCGGGCCGCTCGTCGACGCTGACGCGCCTTTGCGCCTGCCTGCTGGGCGGGCAGAGGGTTGCAGAGGCCGGACGCTCTGTCAGCCGCACTCTGGTCGCCTTGGGCTGCATCCCCTCGCCTAGTCCGAGGCCTTCCCAGTACATGCTCGCGCTCCTTCGCTGCTCGCGAGTCGCGCTAGAGTCGAGCTGACAGGAAGGGACGCGTCTGCATCTCTCTGGATAGCGCAGCTGCACTGCGGTGAGGCTCCGAACAGTTCGCCGGCTCGACTTCAGCGGACGGATGCGGCGAAAGCGACGAGCTGTACCGGTACCCTGAAATCTGCTGCGGAGCCTGCGGAGCCTGCGGCCCGCGGGACCCTGAAGGAACTTCTTAGCTGGGCCCTCTGGGCTAGCTATAGCCTATAAGGGCGATGGATTCTGATTCCGGCCCCGCGGACGGCGCTGGCCAGTCTGGCAAGGGCGCCGACAAAAAGAAGCTAAGCAGGTACGCGCCGCCCGCCGCTTGCTGACGTCTCCGAGGCTCACAAAGCACCGCATGCAGTCGCGAGTCGTCGAAGCGCTTCAGGGAGAAGGTCTCACGCTTGCGGGTCACGTCAAGCGCTCCTAGGCAGCCTCGCTCACGCGTACGCCGCAGAAGAAAGCCCTGGAGAAGACACTGGCTGAAGAGAACGCGGCGCTACGGGACGTGCGCCTGGTCGATGCCGGACGTTCAGCAGCGTAGCTGAGCTGCCCCGCGCGCAGGCGCTCGAGGAGGCGAGGCGGAATCTAGCTTCTACGCACCTCGATGCCTCCGCCCATCACGTTGAAATGCACCAGGCGATGGTCCGCCCGCGCATTCCCGCGCCCGCTCGCGTCTTCGCTCCGCCGGATCGAATGTTTTTCATCGCAGCGGGCGGCGGTGGAGCAGCTGCAGCGGAGCTTGCCGAACGCGATTGTGAAGAGCGTGCAGGACACGTTCCAGGCGCGGGACCGGGCGTCCGCGACCGTCAGCCAGACCGTCCGGCGCCTAGAGAGCGTCATCGCGCCCCTCGCCTTCAGCGTGCGCTCGCCGCTGGGCGGTGGCGGCCGCTGCGCCGGCACCGACCCCTCCGCAGGAGCTCTCGCTTTACTTGACTTTCGCAAGTCAAGAGCACAGAAAAGGCAACGCAAGTACGCGGCCCCGCCATCCCCCCAAGGCGCCCCCGGGCCGGCCAGGCGGCCCGCGTCGCCCGGCCCCGACTCTGGCGCAGCGCCCGGCGATTCTCTCCTGCAGTCCCTCTATGAGGCGATCGAGCGCTCGAAACCTGCGGGACAGACGGCGTCGTCTCTAAACCCGGTGCGACCGGCCCTTGACCCGCGCGGCGCCGCCTCCCGAGCCCTGACCAGGCTCGAACGAAAGATGGCGGAAGTTTTCTTCACGTGGCATGGCCCCCGGATCAAGGAGCTGCTGGAGCAGAAGAGTCGCCTGAGAAGTACGTACCCCCTCCCACCCTGCCCCCTTCCCATCCTTTGCCGACGCCCCCCTGCACCAGCGATTTTGCAGGAGGCCCTGGTAACCCCTCTCCCGGTCCCGCCTAGCGGACACCCGCGCGCCTGCAGCTTAGCGCCCCCGCAGGAGCTCATGCAGAAGATCGACGAGGGGGACGCGTTCTACAGGAAGGAGGTACGAGCTCGAATCCCCGCGGGGCCCGTTTGCTTCGGCTCGGAGAGCCGAGCGCCCCGCGCAGATCGAGCCGCAGCTCATTGCGAACATGGCCCCGAAGCAGCTCGTCGCGAGCTTCCGCTGGCTCCAGGAGTGCGCCGTACCCCCGTCCCGCCGCTGGGGACCCCCGAGCTTTCCCTCGTCTGAGGCGCCGTACCCCCCCCCCCCCAACCCCCAAGGAACATCGGGCCGCTGCAGGACCTCGTGTTCGGGTACAGGATCGACCTGAGCTCGGAGATGAGCCGCGGGTCGCTCTTCGGCTCGCGTACCCCCCTGGGGGGAGGCGCCGCTTCCCCGACCGCCGCCTCTTCCCCGCCCACACACACCCCCACGTCGACGTACGCGATGCCGGCGTACACGACCCCGCCTCCCCCCGCGGCGCCGTCCGACCCGATGGGCGTCCTCTCCCCCCCGCTCTTCGACCCCCTCCTCCCGCTTGACCTCCCCTCGGACCTGGCCCCCCTTCCCGAGCCGCCCGCCGCGGTACCCCCGACGGCACCCAGCCCCATCCCGGCCGCCGCCGCCTCCTCAACCCCCGCCCCCGCCCCCGCTCCGGCCCCGGCCCCGGCCCCCGGGCTGCTCCACCCGGGGACGGCGCGCAAGCGGGGGGCCGGCGAGCCTCCGCCGGGCGCCCGCCCGCGCAGCTCGCCGCCGGGCCGCCCCGCCCCGGCTCGGCGGGCCCGGCGCCCCGGGGCGGCCCTACCCCCCGACGAGCTCCGCGACCTGATCCGGCAGGCCGTCGCCAAGGAGGCGCGTACCCCTCCTCCCCCCCCCTCCTGCCGCACCGCCTCGCTGACGTACCCCTGCAGCTGGCCGCTTTGCTCCAGGTGCCCCCGAGCCCGCCGCCCTGGCCGGACCCTCCGGAGGCGGCGGCGGCCGCGAATCCAGCGCCGCTGGAGCTGGCCGCCGCCCCGCTCTCGCCTGGGCCCGGGCCCTGGGCGGGGGCATCGGGCCCGGGGGCCCCCGGGGAGAGCCCCCTGGCCATGGGGCCTGGCTACCTCTCTCCGTCGTTCGTCTTCGGGGATGGGCCCCACGACGCCGAGGGGTTCGGGGGCACGTAGCCGCTCTGCAGCCCAGTGAGGTAGAGCCGCCAGTGCCCCGCCACCCTTGCGATTGCACGCCGCTCCTATCCGGTCATGGGGTTCTCTAGAATCTGGGCCCGTCTAGGGCTCTAGGACAGAATTTGAACTTTGAAGCCGCGGTCCAGCGGCTACAGGCTACAGCCAGCCTGAGCCAGGCCTGCGCATGCGCATGCGGTCGACGCGTACGTCTTGGGACTCTTGGCTGCGGAAAATGGTCCGCGGACCGCGGTACCGGTAGGTCCGGTACCGGTCCGGGATCCGGCAGTGGACCGGCAGTGCCACAGTGGACTGGCATGCGGCGCCCATGCGCAGTGTCCGGCCCGAGCGCAGTCAACTTGCAACGTCCGACGGTCGACGTCTTCACCGGGCACGTAAGTTTACGTAACGGCCGGGCGTCCGACGGCGGTCAGTGCCGGTCACGGCGCCGACGTCGACGCCGGACCGACGCCGGTCCGACGGTCCGACGGTCGTGCTCCGTCAGACTGGCGTCAGTGTGCTCCCCGGGCCCGCACGTACGGCACGGACCCGCACGGTACGGGCCCGCAGGGCCGCAGCCTCCCGGTGCTCCGATCCGTCATTTGTTTTGAGGCCTAGGGCCCAGGCTAGGGGGCATTCAGCGCCCGGTCGCGGACCCGCGGTACCCCGGCCGGGTTGACGTCGACTTGCACGGTTGTTGCACGGTAACTTGCACCAGCAGCCGCGCAGAAGTCTGCAGCTCGGACAGCTCCGCGCGCGCGCCGTGTAGCAGTCAGCATCAATCATCAATCTTATGCAGTGGACTTGAGCCGAGCGGCCCGAGCCTCGGAGTGACGCAGTCGCCTTCCGATCTGCGTACGCGTACGACGTCGACGTCGGCGACACCCGTCACGTTCGAAATTATCGCCTCTCAGGCTGCCCAACACATCGCCGGCGCCAGTTTCAACACATCGCCGGCGCCAGTTTTCAACACCTTCGGGCATACGTCGCAGCAGCTTGATCCGGATCCTTCTCGTCGCACCGCACTTCGGGCGCAGCGGACGTAGCCATCTGCTGCTCTCTGAGCAGAGCGGAATGAAAGAACGCGCAGCAGAGTCCCGCTGACTGCGAATCACGCTTATAAATTAGCCGAGCCCGCGGGAATTCGAAATCGGAGTTCCGGGTCGCGGAGCCGCAGAGCACGATCCACGAATGGCGCGGGACGCTGCAGCAGCCGGCAGTGGGCAGGAGACGCTCGCCAGGTGCGCCCGCCCGCCCTCAATTCGGATCCGCGCCGCGCGTCCGCGTGCCCGCTTCGAACGCCGCGCATTTGCAGCCTGCTGGAGCGCGAGGCGCCCCTGGCGCTCCCGCGCTTTCTGCAGCTGGCGATCCCCTTGGCGGAGCTCCTGCACTCCCGCCACACGCGGGCGCCCCGGCCCGCCCTCCTCCTCTCCCGCTTCCACGTGAGCTCCGCCGCCGCGGAGCGCGCGCGCACGTACGCCCCGATCGCGAGTCCTGACGCATTCGCCGCGCACGCGCAGCCCCGCATCCTCGTCGTGCACACGGCAGCCGCAGGCTCCGGTCCGCCGCGCGTCTTCGCGCCGCCCCGCTCCCGACCGAGGCTCACGCACACGCAGGCGGCCCCGCGGTCCGCTTCGAGGCGCTTCACGAGCCGGGGCCGGCGGGGTTCGTCTACACGGCCCCGGAGCTGACCGGGCGCATGGGGCCCGCGGAGGGTGCGTGCGACACCGGCGCTTTGATTGCGGCTGGGGGGGCCCGCCCTCTTTTGATCCGCTCTTGAGCGGCGCGGCGCAGGCCCGGACGAGTCTACGGACCTGTACCTCCTCGGGGTACGCCCATTCCGGACGGTGGGGTACCCGTCGCGAGACGCGGGGGGTACGCAGGTTGTGCTGTACGAGATGCTGGCGGGGCGACCTCCCTTCGACACCGGCGCCCCCCTGGAACTGATCCACGCGCACCTCGCCAGGCGGTGCGGTACCCCCTGCCCTCCCCCGCATCGCACCTTGCCCATACCCCCCGTCAGGCCGCCGCCGCTCCAGCGCGCCAACCCCGCCGTACCCCCCGTCGTAGCGGCGATCGTAGAGGCGCGCGCGGCTCCCTCACCGCCATACCCCGACTTATTCCCGTACCCCCGCAGCGCCTCCTCGCGAAGACGAAAGCGGAGCGCTACCGCAGCGCCTTCGGCTGCGCCCACGACCTGCGCCGGTACCCCCCATCCCCCCCCCCCCCCCCAGCTCAGCCCCCCGCCCGCAGGTGCCTGGGCCTGGCCCCGGGCGACGCGGAGGCGTCGGCCGCCTTAGCGCTGGGGGAGCGGGACCGGAGCGCCCGGCTCGCCCTCCCCGACGTCCTCTACGGGCGGGAGGAGCACCTCGGGGCCGCCCTCGCCGCCTGCCGCCGCGCCTCGGCCCGCCCGCCCCCTCCACCACCCCGCCCTCTCCGCGCCAGCCAACGGGGGCCCGCAGGAGGGCGGCTGGCCGGCCCTCGTCGCCGTCCGGGGCTCCCCGTGCGCATGCGCACCCTCCGCTAACCCTACACAGCGGAGCCGCGCCTACACAGCGGCCGACCCCGGCTCGCTCGCCGCAGGGGCTCCGGGAAGACGTTCTTCGTGCGCGAGCTGGGCCGCACCGCCCTCGCCCTCGGCTCCGCCCAGGTGCCAGGGGGCCCCCGGGTCCGCCGGCGGGGTCGGGGGGCGGGGAGGGCCGCGCCTGGTCCATCTCCTGGCGGGCCGGGGGTAGACTAGGCTTAGCCCAGGCCGCGGCGCCCCCATGTCCCCTCCCCCTGAACGCAGCCCGCGATACCGCTTAGCCGCCTGAGCCTTCGCCTGTCTCTGAGCCGCTGAGCCGCCGAGACGCACCCGCGCAGCGCTTTGTTGTGGGCAAGGCCGACCAGGCGCGCCCCCGCCCCGCCCCGTACCCCCCCCGCCTTCTCCCCCCCTCACTTTTGCCGCAGTACAATCAGGCCCCCGGGGCCGTCTGGTTCGGCGCCCTCGAGGACCTCGTCTGCCAGGTACCCCCCCCCTTGCTTCCCCCCCCCCCCCCCCTTCTCGTCCCCCTCCGACCCTCGGGACCAGCTCCTCTCGAACCCGGCGGAGGTACCCCTCTGGCGCGCTGCAATGCTGGACGCATTGCGGGTACGATCCCCCGCAATCCTCTTTCGACACGTGCTTGATTGGCGTACCCCCAGGAAAACGCGCGGCTGTTAGTCGACGTCGCGCCGGCCGCGAAGCTCCTCCTCGGACCGGTACCGCCCTCTCCGCCCGCGCCGTACCCCTGGGGCGACCGCGCCCCGCGCGCTTCCCCACCGCAGGGCCTGCCGCCCCTTCCGGAGGTCGCCCCCAGCCAGAGCCAGGCGAGCGAGGGCTCGAGCCTGGACGGGTCCCTTTCTTTTCCTGAGCGCATCCGCGTACCCCCCGCAGGCCCGCTTCCGGCTCGTCTTCGAGGAGGCGCTGCGGGCGGCCGCGGGGGACCGCCCGGAGCCGATCCTCGTCCTCCTCGACGACGCGCAGGTTCGAATCCCGCCGGGAACCTTTCTCCTCTGGCCGACCCGATGGGGGGCAGTGGGCGGGGGCGGACCCCCTGGCCCTGGCCGAGCACCTCCTCTCCCGCCCCAACCTGCCCCTTGTCATCGCCATGACCTACCGGTACCCCCTTTTCTTACCCGGAATTCTAGTACCCGCCGGCGTCCGATCCTAATCCCGCGCGCCGCAGGGATACCGAGATCGGGGATCGCCACCCGGCTGCCGAGTTCCTGTCGCGCGTCCGCGAGCTGTACCCCTCCCGCATCCTCGAGATCGCGGTGCCCCCGCCGGGCTCTCCCCTCCCTCCGACCCGCGTCCGACGACGCGTACCCCCCGCAGCTGGAGCCGATGCGCGCTTCCGAGTGCCGCCGCCTCGTGGCTGACACGGTGCGCTCGAGCTCGCACTACTAACCCCTTCCTCCCGCCCGACCAAGCGGTGCCCTCCTTCCTCCGCAGCTGCGGCTCTACCCCGGGGACCCGCGAGGCGAGGCGCTCGCGGAGACGCTCATCCGCAAGACGAGCGGCAACCCCCTCCACGTGGTACCCCCACTTCTCCCCTCCCCCGAACGAAGCCTAATACCGTACCCCCGCGCGCAGCTGCAGTTCCTGCGGGTGCTGCACGAGCAGGGGCTGCTCCGCTACGACTTCGAGGCGGACGGGTGGGCCTGGGAGCAGCCCGAGGCCCGCCCCTCCGTCTCCCTCTACTTGGACCCGCCCCGCCTCCGCCCCTTCTGACGGGCCGGGCGCTGGCTGCAGGTGGACGCGACGGGGGAGGGCGCCAGCGTGCTGGAGATCGTGGCGCTCTCCATCCGGGCCCTCCCGCCCGCCACCCAGCGCGCCCTCAAGGCCCGCCCCCGACCCCCCGCCCCTCCCCTTGAAGACCTCCGCTGAGGGGCGGCTGCAGGTGGCGAGCTGCTGGGGGGTCCTGTTTGACGCGCGCCTCCTCGCCGCCCTCCTCGAGGCCCCCGAGGCGGTCCGCCCGCCCCGAGGAGGAGGAGGAGAAGGGAGGGCAGGGGAGGAGATAGGCCTAAGGGGGGAGGGACGTTCCTGCGCCGCTCTTAGGCTTAGGCCAAGGCTTGACTTGGGGCGCGCCGCAGGAGGTGCTCGAGAGCCTGCAGCCGGCGGTCGCGGCCGGGCTCGTCGCCCCGCGCGCCCCGCCCCCGGCCCCGCCCCCGAGGTCCCCGGGCCCCTCCTCACTTAGTTAACCTCCCTCGGCTTGGCTGACCGGGCCCTGTTCTCTCCCTCCCTTCCTGAGCAGCCCGGACCCGATGGTTCTGGACACTCCCGAGGCCGCCCCGGATCCGGAGAGCGGCCCGGCCTCCGCGGCTGAAGCGGCGGGGCCGGGGGCGGAAACGGGGGCCGGGGCGGGGCCCGGGGAGGCCCCGGCCACCCTCTTCACCTTCCGCCACGACAAGATCCAGCAGGCGCTTCCCCCACCCCCTCCCCCCCAGCCCGCCCCTCACTCTCCTTTTTTAGGCGGCGCACGACATGATTGACGCGCGGGAGCTGCCGGCGCTCTGCTTCCGCGCCGGCCTCGTCCTCTTCCGCGCCGCCCCGGACCCGTGCGCTCGAAGGGCTGCTGGGGCAGACGAATCAAAGTAACGGGCGGGACATGTATAAAACACAAGTCGGAACGCAGAGCTGTTAGAAGAAGTTATCCTTCGCTTCTCCCCCGCCCGATCCGACGCCGCGGGCGGCAGGGCGGAGGCGCCGAACCTGTTCGACGCGGCGAACCTCCTCAGCGCCGGCCTCTCCGAGCCCCTCCTCCTCGAGGCCCGCCCCCGCCCCCGCCCCGCCCCCGGCCCCCCTCAGGCCCAGCTTGACGGGCGCGCAGGCGGACGCGGCGACGCTTTGCAGCGTGGCGCGCCTGAACGCCGCCGCCGCCCGCCGCGCCCGCGACCGCACCGCCTACCCCGCGCCTCCGAGTCCGCCTGCCCGCCCCGCCCCGCCCGCCCCGCCCAAAATCCTATCCCGGATCCAGCCTGGATCCTATCCTAGCCTAGCCTCGCCCCCGCCCCGCCCTGCCCTGCCTCCCCCCGCTGACCGCCTCTCTAGGTACGCGAACTGCGGGCTGCGGGCGCTGGCGCTGGCGGGGGGGCCCGCCCCACCCGACCTCGAGTTCACCCTCACCGTGCCCCCCGCTGCCGGCCCCCTCCCTCCCCCCGCCTTCCTCGGCGTGACGCCCGCCCGCCCGCCCGCCCCCGCAGCTGCTGGCGGCCGAGGCGGCGTACCTAATGGCCGACTTCGAGGGCGCCGAGAAGGGCTTCGCCGCCGCCACCCGCCTCGCCGCCCAGCCCTCCCAGCGCGCCCAGGGTGCCCTCGCTTCTTTTCCCTTTCGGTTCTTCTCTTCTTCTTAGGCTCCGCGCAGTGTACCGGCTGCGGATCGCGCTGCTGAGCTCCATGGGCCAGTTCCAGGCGCGCCCGTGCACGCGCCCCCCACCTAGACCTCGCGAGCTCCGCCGCCCCCCCCGGGACGCCTCCGAACGGGGCCGGCAGGCGAGCATCGAGCTGGGGCTGGAGTGCATGCGGGTCCTCTGGGGCGTCGACATCCCCCGCGGTGCGCGCCCACGCCCTCCTATCCATCCCATCGCGCCCCGCCCCGCCCGGGCCCCGGCGAACCCCCCCCCCCCCCCCCCCCCCCCCCCCCCCCCGGGACGCGCTGCAGACGCGACGGTGGAGGACTTCGAGGGGGAGATGGACCTCATCCTCGCCGCCCTGCGGTGCCCTCTGCTTTCCCTCGCTACGCTACGCTCTGCGTCTTCTTCGCTTATGGATGGGCAGGTCCGGGGGCTGCGGGGCGGGCCCCGCCGCCCTCCTCGACTTCGTCTCCCGCCTCCCCGAATGCTCCGACCCCGGTCCGCCCCCTTCCGAGCCAGCACCCAGCGACTCGATCTCACGGCGGGGCGGGGCCGGGCCGGGGCCAGGCGTGCTCTCGCTGATGGAGGTGGCGGGGGTGGCGGCCCTCTCCGCCGCCTACGTCGACTCCCCCGCCCTCTTCGGCCTCCTCCCCGCCCGGTGCGAGCTGAGGGAAGAGGCGAGGGGAGGCGAGGGGGCGCCCGTGAGCCGCCGGCGCGCGCGCGCGCTCCCGCAGGTGCCTGCGGCTCAGCCTGGAGCACGGCCGCGCCCCGCAGGTGCCCAAGCGTCCCCGGGCGTAGAAGACCGCCTCTGATCCGCCGGGCCCGGCTCGGCCCCGCCTCGCAGACGCCCTTCCTGGCGGCGATCCTGGGGCACGTCTGCGCCGTCTCCGACCGCCTCCTCCCCCTCTGCTACCCCCTCTGCCAGGCACCTCCAGCCCCGCCCCGCCCCTCTGAGCGCGTCTGGCCGCCTTGAAACGGGCCGGGGGCGGCAGGTGGGCGTCAAGTTCGGGGCCTCTTCGCCCGACCTCCGCGTCCGCACCTACGTGCGCACTTCGCATTCAATGTACATGTGGCGCGAGGCCCCGGGGCGCGCTGAGGGGCGGGGCGCAGTCGGTGGCGTGGACGGCGATGAGCTGCATATGGGGCGAGCCCTTCCGCGCCTCCCGCCAGGCCCGCCTCCCTCTCCCCTTCC